>JAJIBD010021279.1:0-22210 GCA_021461705.1 Cryptotis parvus
TCACTTGATCATTTGAATCCCATATCTATCGATTATTCGAGCGGCGTCAAAAACATCATTGGATCCTATAACGCTTTGCAGCCTCAATAGTACTAGATGATTCAGGAATATAAACAGCCTCAAACCACTTCCTTCAGGGTCGACAAGGAAGTCTAATTCAACTTGTAGGTGGGCGGCCACGGATACCTTTGACAACCCAGAGGATCCAGTCGGTAAATGTATTTCAGTCCAGCTGTTGCCTAAAAATCGCATTACATGCCCAGCCCATCATCTGATTAGTGCCTTCGCAAATCAGATTGGTGGTCATTCCTGATTCTGGTCAGAAGGATTTGAGGCTCAGAACTCCGATTCCTCTCCCTCACCTGATGAGGCGATATTCTGCAGGCTCTTTCCATCTCTCTTTGGGAGATTCGGCGATTCTCATCTGCTTTCATAGCCCAGCAGGTGTCTCTGAGGTACGCATGTTACTTAGAGAATGGTGGAGTCAAGAGATGCCCGGAGCCGGAGGTTCTGTGTCCTCCTTTAGCTTATTTCTTCCATGCCTTTAAACATTCCATGCCGCTCTCTTCCTCCTGCGCAGTCAGGTTTTAGGTCGCTCATCATGTTGATTAACATGTACTACATAACAGCTGCGTTCAGATGCTTGGTGAACATTGAGAGTTAGAATGGTCTCATCCAGTTCTGCCTTCATGAATATAGTTTTTTAGATCCAGCTGTAGACCCCACCTTTCCACATTTCTCGCTCAAAGCTACTAAATATTAAAGCCACTTGGCTAATGTTTGTGCAGAACGTATGTCACAGCGTAAGCGAGGTGGTGTAGTTGTCACCACTCCATCTCTTCAACCATTCTTCCACTCATCAATGAAGATAAGTTCCTGTAGTAGAGGTGCTTGGAAGAGTTTTGGTGAAATGGCATCACCCTGTTTAACCCCTCTCTTCTCCATTAATGATCACTTGCAGAATGGGAGATCCCGTGGTGAACTGTGAATACAGTCGCCTGGCTATCCTGATGTATTGATTTGAACACTTGTTTATTAAGGGGGGCTTCGTATGACTGCTTCAGTCTCCACAAATCATTTTCTGTAAAATCAATGAACGTGAGACAGAGAGGTACTTTATTCCCTACAAACCTCAAATGAGCTTGGCTACTGTGGATATGGTCGATTGAAGTTATCCTTTCGGAAGCCTGTTATTCGCATGAAGGTCCTTTCTTCAATATGTTTCCTGCTAATCCTGTTTAGATGAACTCAAAAAAAATACGAGATGACAGACAAATGGTGTGATGGGGCGATAGAAGGCTTCATGTGTCGTGAAACAATTCCTTCTGAATAATAGTGCAGAACTGTCCTGCTGGTTTTCTATTGGAGGCACCACATCTCTAGGACAGGTGCGGTGAAAGAGCCGTAGCTAGTGTGGCGGACAGGAGTAACACTGGCAGATTCTTTAGTGTTCAGTCACACTTTGTTTGGGTTTGGTGCTGTTCCTCTTTACAGACCCAGATACGCTGTCAGATTTCAGAAGGAGAATGTTGGGAATGAAGAAATCCTGGGTAAGAATTTGGTATGTGGGCATGGTGGATGGGGCTAACAAAAAGAGATTTGGAGTAGAAGCTCGCATAATATTCTCCATCACTGGGAAGATGTGATAGACCTGATCAGGGCCGAGCAGTCATCTGCATCTTATAGTTTACGTATGACAGGCGGGTAGTAAGCACGTTTTTCCCGCTTCTGCTGCATTTCCAGTATTTCTACTCTTCTGTCTTGAGGTCTTTTGTCGCTTCGCAACCGCTGGCAAGCTTGAACGGTCGCATTTGGTCTCAGAGGCTCCGCGCTTGTTAATGCTATGGTAATGAGCCGGTAGAGTCAGCGACAGGCGCCCTTTGTGTCTTTTCTCTCTGCATTTTTTCGCGACAATTATGGAGGTGCTGAACCAGTCGGTTGTATTCTCTATCGATGTCGTCAATGATGGTTCTTCCCATGTTGCTGCAATGGTGCAGAGTTCCCAGTTGGTGGTCGTTCTGGGAGTTCTCTTCTTAAGCTTGCAGCCCTTCTCCCCGCGAAAGTGGAATTTTGCACGAAGGAGACGATGGTCCGATCCTGTTTGGAATTTGGGGACACAGACACATTGGGTCAGACAAAAAGCGATTGGAGATTATGTGGTCAATTTCATTATGGTACTGTCCTCCAGGAGTCCCCCATGTCCAATATTTCGCTTCAGCTTTCTGGAACTGTGAGCTCCCATGAATGCGCCTTGGTGGACATGATGAAGTTCAGATAGTCTCTCACTTGTTGCCCCATTCTAGGCCATGGGTCCCTTATGTGGAGTTCTTCAACCGATCTTCTGGTCCTATCTTGGCATTAAAATCACCGTCTAATGATCTTGTAGAAGGTGTGATCTTTTTATAGAACCCCTCCAATTCCATGAAGAATTTCTCAATGCATACCTTCTTTGTATGTGATGTTGGTTAGACACTGAGATAGAAAATTGTTGGCAGTGGGCCAAGCATCTCTTCAAGTGTAATCGCCCCACTGGGTTTGTAACGCATTCAAATGAATCATAGCTTACGGCCATTCCGTGTTGACAAGTGACACCAACGCCACCGATGCCTCCGTCGCATGTTCCAGAACACTCCTTCTCCGTGTCAAACTGATGCAACTGACGCCTCCTTATTCAGTCAGACCAATGATGTTAGTACTCTGATCTTTGTGCTTCAGCATCAGGATCCTCAATATTTGCTTCCGACGCCGAGTACATGCATTGAAAGTACAGACAGTCATTTTAGCCCTTCTTCGCTTTGGCAACCTTAGACGGCCAAGAAGCCTTGTCAGGCACTGTTTGCCTTTCACTCAGCTGCCGTATTAAGGGCTCTTTTCGTCAGGAAAATAAACATTTTTGCTACTGGATTTGGCATATTGAACACATATCGGACAGCTTCGCCAGGCTCTGCTGCGGGCGCTATATTTCCCTTACTTTGTGGGACTCTCTAGAGGGATGGGTAGAATATTTAGGGTAATTCGAGGTAACATGGCGCCCCGGGCCGCAACGGAAAGCTGGTTTCTGCTCTGCCGGGTAAAAACCCAGTCTTAGGCCCAAGCATTCCCGCCTTGAAATATTCTCTCTGAAGGGCGGTCTCTGCGCAGGGTCCCCTTTGGTGCAGCCAGCTCTACAAATTATTTACTTAAAAAATATTGGGACTCAAGAGATAGTACAGGGTGCAGGTAGTCTTACTGGGCATTGACAGCCAGGCTTGATCTTCAGCACCCCCAGTTGATCCTCTTGGGCTTCGCCGCAAGGTGGAGCGGCAGTGAGCAAGGAGCAAACCCTGAGCACTGATGGTGTGGCCCAATAAGTCAGCAACAACAAAAAAATAAACTAATAAAAAAGAATCCTAACAAAATACTAAAAGAATGATCCCTGTATCCTCTTTAAACTCTCAAAAAATTAACGCAATTTGAAGTTTTTGAGGACAAAGCGCTAACCCTGACACCAAAACCAATAAAGATACTACAAGGAATGAGAAATAGACCAGCCATCCATAACGAATATTAATGCAAAAGTTTTCAACCAAACAAATGCGGCATTAGCCTAATAGGAGCACAGATGAATGAATTAGGAGTGCAGAAATAAATCAATACATATAGAGTTATTTGATATTTGGTAGTGAAGCCACGAATACTGAGTGGGGATAAAAGAGAAGCTCTCAAAAAAAATATGGTTGCTAAGAAGGCTGTACATCCACATGTAAAATAGGACCTGACATCAAAATTTTAAAATCTGCAGCCGCAAAGGAAACCAGAACAGAATCAAAACGACTGATGGAAAGAAACAATTTTTATGAAAAATGGTTACTCTGGCTAATATCCGAGAATTTAAAAAATCAAAAACTCTTGAAGGTGAACAAAGAACAAGTCAAATCAGACTCTAATAATAGATAAATCATTATTTATTTTAAGTTGATTATTTACAGCTCTCATTTTTTTAAAAGACAACAGCTTTAGACATTTCTCCAAGTAATGTACAAATGTGAAAGACTCACAGTACATGGGGCAGAGCTACTACTGGCTCTCCTGCCCAGCCGCTCACTTGAGGTGCTTTGGAGGGCTCGTGCTGGGTTCTAGCCCTGGCTTCGCCACCCCCAGCAGAGCCTTGCAACAAGCCAGAGCGGCCCCACCTATGAGGAGCCTTCATTTGCAAAATCCAGACTTCTCTCTCATCAGAAATCCACCCAGCATACCAGCCTACCACAGCTCGGCTACCTGGGCCAAGTGGCTGCGCGGTTCATCAAAAAATGCTAGACTTAGAGATGACTACAAAGAGTATGCTACCTAACGGGCAGGGCCTGGCAAACTACCCGTGTTGTATTTGATATGCCAAATAAACGAGTTACAATTATAGACCTCATTCCAGAATGGATTGAGGCTCTTTATGTTCCTGGAGCAAGCAGATGCCTTTGGGCTCTACTATCATGAGACAGGACATATGGAGATGTTACTGGTGCCCGCTCGAGCAAATCGATGATGAACGGGGAAGACATTGACATTGACAATGTACAAATAGCCAGTAAATATGAAGATCATTAAACATCAAGAAGTATAGACCTACAACACAATGAAATATCAACTCACTCTCATTAGAATGGCCAACTGGAAAAAATAATATTAAGTGCTAGCAAGAGTGTACAGAGAATGGAGTCCAGAAGCACGAAGGGATAGCAATGGCACTGGAGCTACCGAAAATAGGATGAAAGCACTAACAGAATTGTATACGATCCATAGTCATTTTAATATAATTTAATTATACATTCCAAAATAATGAAAAAAAAAACCAATATCTTGAAAGGTTATCTGCATACCCATTCTCACTGATTCTTCACAACTGTAAAAAAAAAACATCAAAACAAGTGCCCAAAATGGACAGTTCATCCAGAGAGAGGACAGAAGGGCCTCTCATGGCAGGAAGGTGAAGATGGGGGGAAGATTTCCGCCAGGTATGCAGTGTCGGGCGTAATAATCACCCCAAATCATTCATCAGTAGAAACTAAGAAATGCATTTCCCACATTCAAATTTCATTTCATTTTTTAATATTTTATTATACCACCGTGAGATATACAATTACAAAGATGTTCATAAGGTGTTCATCAAAGTTAGAGAGCACTTATGTGTGCTAGCATCTAGCACCAAACAACAAAAGACAGGCCCTCTCCTTAAGAAAATAACCTTAACCTTATAGTCATGATCAAGAAACCCAGCAATTGAATGACATTCAGAGGAACCAGAGTGGTTATGTTCCAAATACAGGATGGCTGCATTTTTTCTTTTTTTTTGTTTATGACCGCAGAGCTGTGCTCAGGGCTGGTTGCTGGCTCTGTACTTCGAGATCTCTCCTAGGAGGGCTTGGGTACCATAAAAGGTGCCAAGGATTGAATGTGGCTCAGCTGCATGCAAGGCAAGCAACCTGATCTGCTGCACTAACTCTCCACCCTGGCTACATTTTTCTTATTTAGCCGAATGACTACTCGAATGTGGTTTAAATATCAGGAGGTCCAGTATGACATAAGTAAGACCTGCAGTTTGGGGAAGAGGGGGACCAAAAAAATGATGCAGTTTTGAAACTGCATGGGTCTCACCTTGTGATAGAGAGTCAGTTCATGGCACCGATAAGAGGGATCATGAGAAATACATCCTGTTACAGGTGACAACAATAGTTTACATGAGCTGCAAACTTATAGCAATGATCTATGCGAAACACGTGTTACCTCTTCATTACAATCGGGTTGATAAGATGTTCTTAACAAAATATAATCATGAGTAACATCAATAAAACTAATCAAATATAATCCTCAATAACTAAAACTGAGCTACAGAGTCTTTTTATGGCTCCAACTATTTATGCAAGATGGCATAGGTGACTTATGTTATGATCTATAGATAAAGAAGTATTAGAAAGACTTCAAAAACTACACCACTTTCTGAGTAAACGACCAAAAAAAAATAGAGAACAACTCCACATTGATTTTTTTCAACCCATCTGAGAATTCCACCATAACCACAAAACCAGATAAGCTCTAAGTTCTTCTCTATGCTCTGCTATGCACATTGAATCAGGTAAGGCCATTAGTGGAGCACAGACACAGGCTTAGAGTGGGCCTCTGTGTGCTAATTTTTAAGAATTCCATTAGCAATGTGTCCAGAAGGATGCGTGTCCTTTGAAATTATATTATCCCGGATGGGATATTACTCTAAAGGTTCTTCCCTGCAGTTAGAAGTATAGCGTTATCAGTAATATCATGCCAAACATGGAAACCACCATCTCACAGCATTTAGTAGGTCTAAATGAATACTTCTTTCAGAGATAACTATAAGATGTATTCACTAAGTGGGAAGAATAATAAAAGTGTCTTCTGAGCATTACTGTTTTCTAACAGTTGTCTTTTCCATTGTTGGCTAATCACCATAACTCAGGAATTTTGAAAACAAATACCAGTCTATGGAGGAAGTATTCATCAAACAGGCTACTGTTCATTGCAACAACCTAAAACACATCCACAAAGTGTCCAAGGCAATTTTAGGATGCAGCGGAAAGTGTTTAGATGGGGCTAGAGCGAAGGAGAATGATTTCAAGTCTAATTTTAGTACACAATCCGAGAAGAAAGAGGGAAGGAGTCAGGAAATACAGAGTAGCTGCACACCCACACAAACCCTGTGCACTGGCCTTGTCACCCACAAGGTGAAAATCCAATGTCAGTGTGGACGAGTACAAACAGCACAAATTCTCCCAGTTCAGCAGGAATTCCCACACTCAAACAGTCAATATGGACAGCATTCACATTCCAAAGTAATCCGTGTGTTTGTGTGTGTGGAGTATGTGTGTGTGTGTGTTGGCACGGGGACATGTACTAGGGATCAAATCACGTCCTCAAACACAAAAGTGCTCTACCACTGAACTTCATCCCTGCCCCTAGCCAAACAAGGCATTAGGAATGAATTAACAGGAACTGTTGCCCAGTGGTCAGCAAGATAGTGCAGTGGCTAAGAAGCTGGCTTTGTATGCAGCAGATCTGTTCTCTAACAACAACTATGATCGTTTAAGCACCACGAGGAGTGATCCCTGAGTACAGAGCCAGGATTTAAGCCCTGAGCACAGCTGCATGGTTAAGTGTGGTGTAAACTCCCCACCCCCCAAAACACTGCTTACAGAAGACTGCCAGTAATCTCACCAGAAAACAACAGTGAAAGAAAGTGAAACAGAGCAATCTTTTGATTGGGTCTATTCCCAGTATAAGAACACTCACCACTATTCACAATAGGCGAGAATCTGGAAACAACCACAGTGTCTGAGAACAGATGACTGGATAAAGAAACTGTGGTACATCTACACAATAGAATACTACGCAGCTGTTAGAAAAAATGAAGTCGTGAAATTTGACTATAAATGGATGGACATGGAAAGGATCATGCTGAGTGAAATTAGCCAGAGGGAAAAGGACAGATATAGAATGACTGCATTTATTTGTGGGATATAAAAAAAAAAGCATGATACCAATATCCAAGGCCAGACAAAACATGGATCAAGAAGGTCTTATCAATAAGAACCTTCTGCAAATGTGTGGGGAGTCAGAGGTTAGGTAGTACAGATAAAGGAACACTGTACTAATAATTATGGTAAATGATAATACCAGCGTAGACCTGAGCATTGAAAGTGGACAAAAGGATATACATGATAACCCTCTAATGGTATGTATTGCAAAGCCACAATGTGTAAGAGAAGGGGAGGGAGAGCCTGCCACAGAGGCAGGCTGAGGTAAGGGTAGGGAATCGGGACACTGGTATTAGGAAGGGGTACAGTGCTGGAACACTGTATGAGTGAAACCCAAATATGAACACTTTTGTAACTGTATATCTCATGGTGGTATAATAAAAATGTTTTTACAAAACAGAACACTGACCAAGTCACATATGCTGCCAGAGTCCACATGCTGCTTGAGTCCATGTGGCCGAGCTTATCTGTTTGTTGCCCTCATCTCCCTTCTTCAGATGTGTACTCTCTTCCCTCACTTTTTCACCTTCTTCCACTTCTATAAACCTCCCAATGTTGTACAAAGTATATGTTGTACTTAAAAAAAAGAACACTGACCAAGAGAAGCCAGGACTAAGAAACTCAGCTGCTGGCTCTGTGTATGATGAGGAGAGCGGGTCCCACCTCCTCTGACACTGGAACACTCAGATCTCCTCAGACCCTACTCTGACCCCAGTCTCCTCACACTACAGGCACCCAAAGCAATAAAGCAGATTTATTAGGAGATTGTTGGGTGACAGGCCCTACTGGAGCCTTAGCCTCCAGCTACAGTTCCCTTATGTGAAGAGCTACTCCCTGCCTGTAGGAAATCTCTGGAGCAGACACAATGGGCAGAATTGAATTGATTTCATAATTTTATATGGTATAAATATTATCATAAATCTTGCTTGCCCAGTTCCTCTGCCCTCCTATCTTCTCAACTTCCTGAGAACGAGAAACATACACAAGCATCCTCTCCCACATCCGGGCACTTCCCTCATTCTGCAAAGTGCAGGCCTAGAGAGACACATGTTGCAGGTCCTTCTCATTCTCCGTTAAGTCTCCATGATCATCCCTCTGCCCCAGAGTCATTACTGAGCAGCCCACTGGAAACAGCCTGCTTGCTCCCTAGCCTGCTGCTAGCTTGGTGGGCAGACACTCCAGCCAGACTTGCACTTGTCTGTTTTGCCAGTGACAAGATCCTCACTCGGTTCCTAAGACTGAACCACAAAGCCGAATATTTTGCTCACTGTCATTAAGGTTCAGCCACTTATCCTGTGCTGGCCTCAAGGTCTGTGTCTCCCAGTAGGACACACAGCTGATATCATGCTAGGGCTTTGGGAAATCTGAGGTTTTGTATGAAAGGTGCTGCCCAATACCCCACCCCGCAGGCTGGCTATCAAGTGAGCAGGAATGGAAAGGAGCTCTTGATTGGCAGGCATTGGGGCGCAAGTCTCAGAGATGAGGTCAGCCCTGATTGAGTGACATCGGAGTTCGGTTTTCACAAAGGCAAGTTGTGGACTGAATAAACAGATATCAAATTGGTTCTGCGGGCTACTTGTTACCATGGTGACTGAAAACTGGACTTTTCCTGTGGTTGGAAACTTTTATTCTATTATTTTCTCAAGGTGGATTCTACCTGATAGGTTTGTCTGTTTTATTGGTTTAATTCATCCTATCCCAACTACTACCTGCCCCAGCTACTGGCGCATTCACTATTAAATTATTATTTTTTTGCTAGATTACTGATAATAAGTGCTTTCATTTTAAGACTTTTCACTTTTTTCTTGTAGCTTAGTAGAACAGTTAAGAGCAAAGCTTTATAATAAAAGAGTATTGGCTTTAGATCTTGGCTCCAGCCAAGAAAACACTAAGGGCCTTCCTGAAACTTCATTTCATTATTTAAAAAGAGGACTGGGGGAGGAAGAATAACAACTCTCATATCCCAAGGCTCCTCTGGAGGGAGACAGAAATAATGTCCAATTTATAGCATCTAAGTATTTGCAAACATGAACCATGTCTATTACCACTCAGACAGCTTCAGAAGGTCTCTAAGAAGACATTTCAGAGCACAGAAATAGGCTGATCAGACACTGCAAGAGTGAACAGTGAGATCTTCAATGAGATTCTACTGTAGGCTCTAACCCCAGATTCTCTCCTTTCCTCCAATTCTTCCTCGAGCATCTGGATACACCCCCACCTGGATTTTCCACCTCCGTTCATCCTTGTCCATAGGCCAATCACTCCTGGTATGCCCACATTAGCATCTCCCTGCCTGGACATGCCTTAATTCAGATCATTTTCTCCCACAAAACAAAACACCTAAACAAAAACAAACAGCCCACCACCTATAGACTATGTTCCAATTCTTCATTTGATTAACATAGTACCAATCACTGAAACCCTTCAGCAGAAAGCTGAAACAATGAGACTTAGGACAGAGAGTTTTGGAATGGCACGGGTAGAGGGGAGGGTAAAAACTGGATTTGGACACTGATTTGTTCCTACTGGTGTATGATGGAAGGCAAAAATTCATCTACTCTGCTATTTATTGGATTACAGTTCTCTTTCTCACTCACACACACGCACACACACACACACACACACACACACACCTCTGTCTCCCACTCAGCATCTCTATCTCCTTATGTCAATCAGAATCTCTTAAATCTTTAGTGAGATTTGTAGGTACAAAGACGCCTCCAGCTGAGCATTCACTATTTTGGAATTGTCTGAAGACTCAACCATAGTAGAGTGTATCTGCTGGGAGTGATCAGCCCCTATATGCCCCGCCCTCTCATGAGGTCTCACTTACATTAATCTGAGTATTACTGCCTCTGGGTTTGAGCAGTAGCATTTGAGATGCAGTAAACTGTACTCTGTAGCAAAAATAATAAAAACACAGCAAGGCCTGTAGACAGATGGCCCTGGGTTTGAACCTTTTCTCTCCCCATTCCTAGCTGTTACACTGGGAAAGCCGCCTGAGCCTGCCAAGCTGGTTTCATTTAGGCCCATCCTGTGGGACTGAGCTGAGATATGCAACATAAAACCCAGGCATAGAGCAGGGACGTATAAGGCAGCATTTGCAAAAGGCGGGGGTGGGGGGGCACACTGCAATTCACAGGCTGTCAGAGTTATGGAAGATGTTCCAAATAAGTCTGGGGGAAGAAATTTTAGAGGAAATATAGAAGCCCTGGGAATCTTATTTACTTGGAAAATACGGGATAATCGAAACTACAAGAACCCAACCGACATAGTGCAAAGTTGGTAGGTGTAGAGCTGACCCCAATCCCAGAGTTAAACCACACATGAAAAAAATCTTTGGAAGAATTCTTGTGGACCTTCTCTGATATTAGTTCAGGAAATGACAGTGAGGGTTGACTACTGTTCTGAATTGCACCTGCGCATAAAACACCAAGCATGGACAAGAGTGTTTAGCAGCTGCTGGGGATGCTCCCATGAGCTTCTGAATAAGACCCAAGATTTCTCTTCGGCTTTCCAGAAGAGTCAAGACTTCATCCATTTAGGAAGAGATTTCATTTTCCTGTGAGGTACCACCTAGTGGCCATTATCAGAAATGACAGCACAGAAGTGGCCTCTAGAGTTCTGGCAGCAATCAATTTTTTATTTGTGCATTTAGCAAATACTTATTGAGTTCCCTATTATATGCCAGACCAAGACTACGTGCTGGGTGGTGGGTCCCAATGCGTTCAATGTCAATATAACAGTTGGATGAGCTGCATACAGCTGGAAGAGTGAAAAGCCCAAGGTCCCTCTCTAACGTGGACCACACCCCCTGCCCTCCAGCTGTGAAATTCTTTCCTGTCTCTCATTTGCAAGTAAATAACACCCCTCTGCCTGAGTGCCTTTGGACAGCATCTCTCCTGCCTTTCTCATCCATCTTTCCAACTGTACTAGGACACGTCTTGTACCATTTTCAAAATGAACATTCCTGTCCAATCCTCCCCTGAGGAAGAATTGGGTTTCAGTGGGAACGTTGTTCATTTTCTTCCTTTTTTTTTTCATTTCACTTTGTTTCCTCTGGATACAAGACAAATATCCATTTTGCTTGAGTTTTTAAAAAGGTTATTCCTTTGCTCCACTTGAATGGCCAATAAAAATGAGTTCAGTGGGTAAAGTGAAAAGGGGGTGATTTGGGGATTTTTAAGTTTTTATTGCTTCCCCACCACTCAGGCTGCCTCAGATTTGTTTTGCCTTTCAGTCTCTCCCGGATCCCCACCAACTATGCTTGCATCTAAAAGTCAGAGGGGGCAAATAATTTTTTTTAATAAAAAGGAACTTTTCATCCCAATTTTCTCCCACTTTCATTCCCTGAGTTCTTTTTTTAACATCTTCTGATGTTGTATTTCAGAATTTCCTGTGGTGAATTCTAGTGAATGCCTAATTTTAATCCTTTGAGAACGGATGTGACTTAGGAAATAGCCACCTTTAAAATGGATGACTCAGATAGGTGACAGAACAGGGTTCATGTCATCATGAGTCCCAAAATGAGTCGCCACTGTGAAAGAAGGAAATTGACTTTCTTGGATAGCTGGAGGGCAATTTAGAAAAGGAAACTTCTTCAAACTCTATTTTAAGCTCCCACAAGCTTTGATGAAATAAGTGACACTGCCCAAGACCACCACTTAGAAAAGATATGCTCATGTTTCATGGCAAGGTGGCATGAAAAAAGTACTAAGAAAATGAATGGAAACCAGTGGGTGGGCATGACCCAGAGACTTAGCGAGCAGAAAGCGAGCAAACGAACACCCCTCTTCATCCCAAAATCACAGAAACAACTGTAGAAAAGAGGGACTATGTCTCAAGAAACAATGTACCTAAAATAAGAAGCACGCCTAACTAACATAGGCTAGTTAAGGCCTGGTAGAGTTAAGGTGATGTGATATACTGTTTCAGTGGTTTTTACAGGAAACTCATTTATGAGCAGGCACAGTAGACATCACGCGTATAGAAAATGTTGGCACTCTGATAGGCTTGGGGGAACTATACTGAGTGCCTGGGATCAAACCTAGGTCCAAGTGCAAAGCAAGTGCCCTTCTCACTGCACTATATCTTTGGCCCCCAAGGGCAGTGTTTTAAGCATAGTATTCAGGAGAAACTGTAGGATGAGTGGGCTATATGGCAGGGTCTCTACGAACCAGCGGTGTCCTTTGCAGGACAAAGGATTAGCAAGGCCTCATCACCCAGTCAAAGATAAAAGAATGTAACCTGCTGACTTCTCCCACAGGAAGATTGGCACATTCAACAAGTTTTTAGTTAGTCTGTTTTTGATTTCTTCATCTTAGAGATTCCTCCTAAGTTGTGAGAAGGGAAAATAAAGGGCAAGTTGGAAAAAAATTGATTATTCCATTTTATCTAGAGAGAACAAGGAGGGGCCGGAGAGATAGCCCAGCGGGTGGGGCGTCTGCCTTGCACTGCTGGCCAGCCTGTGCTGGCCTGGGTTCGATCCCCCGGTATCCCATATGGTCCCCAAGCACCGCCAGGAGTGACTCCTGAGTGCAGAGCCAGGAGAAACCCCCTGAGCATTGCCGGTGTGACCCAAAAAAAAAAAAAAAAAAAAAAAAATAGAGAGAACAAGGAAGTTCTTGCTTGGTGAGCATTGGCAAAGCTGTCCCTGGAACTGATGGAACACTTCAGTACAGGCCAAGAGGGTTGCCACAGGAGGGGAAAGCAGAGTGAAAGCTGGAGGAGAGGAGAAGTGGGGCCCTGGTGGAAGAGTCTCTGAATTCAGTTACAAAACATGCGGATTCCTCCCCTTGTTTTGTAACCCACCACAACCACTATACACAAATGCTAGGGTCCATGAGAAAACCTTGAGCAAAGGAGTAAGAGAAGCAAGCAGGACTGTGATCACGCAAGAGCAGGGCAAAGTAACTCAGGTCTGTGACTGTAGATTCAAGCCCATTGAGTTCAGATCCTAGCAGAATTACTTCCTGGGTAAGGGAGTAACCAGGGAGAATCTCTGTCCTCAGCTGCCAAATGGGAATAATAGTAAGAGCGGAGTGGCGGCAAGTTCTTGAGAGTAGGCAGCATATGAGTAAGTAACCAGCAGAGTCTCCTGGCCCCCAGCACTGTGGTGGTAACAGACTGGCAGGAGGAACGAGCTCACACAGGAGACCATTACTGTCATGCTGAAACTCAGTGACAAAGTGCTTGGCTAGACAAAAAGACAGTGGGAAGGAAGTTTCGCAAGCACAGACACTTCCAAAGGAAGAATATGGAAGGAGTCTAGTGGTCAGACAATAAAGGTGGAGGAAAGAGTGGGATTCAGAGCTAAAGCTTGAGCTCTGGGAAACAGCGGTACCAGCAGTGGTGTTCTGCCCTGCACATGCCCTGAGTCACAAGGCACAGAAACAGGAGGAGAACTGAAGCACACTGAACTTTTTCCTTCATATCCTCAGACATTCTACTCTTCCCCAGCCTTCCCTCTCAGAGAGGCCTTCTCCAACCAGGCCCTACCTCCAGGCGATCATTTATTTTTCAGAGCACCTATAACCACCTGTGCATTCACATGCACACACAGGAACAAGGTGAAGACAGGGAGGTGCATGTTTTTTGACAGATTTTTCCCTCTGCTTTACCTGCCCATTAAATGGCCTTTTGGTTGCTCCACATCCCCAGTTCCTGCCACATATTAGATGCTCAATAAATACCTGGCATTACTAAGATGTCTTCAAAAGTACTAGGCCTAGGAGTCCGAGAGAGTAAAACTTGGTAAGGTGCTTGCCTTGCAAACCGCCCACTTGGTTCAATCTCCAGCACCCTGTATGGTCCTAAGTGAAGAGCCAATAGTAAGTCCTGAGCACCACCTGGTGTGGCCCAAAACATCCTGAGAAATTAAGTACTTGCTAAAAAGATTACCAGGTCTAAAAAAAAACAGCTTTTAATAAATATTATTTTTCATGACTATCTTCACCCCAACCACCCTCTGCCACCAAAATAAAAATCTGAAAGGAGAAAGGCAGATGGAAATGCTAATTCTTAGACAAGTCATACTTCCCAGGTAAAGGAAGAATTACCAGGAAACGTGGGTCTCCTGGAGGACAAGGTGGCCAAGCGAGATCTGCCCTAAGCATGTCACCTTGGATTTAGAAACTGTCAAGTCCTAACACTGAAAACAGAAAAGGGGGCAAAACAGTTCATCCTGGGCTAGGATGACAGTCACGAAAGAAAAAGAATGAATGTTTTCTGGCAACAGAAAAGGAAGCTCTTAGGGTGAGTAAATTTCGATTAGAAGAAATTGACTTGAACTGGCCTCTTTGGCCCGATCTTTCCTTTCCTTCTGTCAGATCATTTGGAAATTCAGATTCTGGCAGAGTTCACAAAGAACTCTCTTAGCTCAGAGACCAAACATCAAGCTAATTATCAGATTCATAATTGACTGCTCCAGATATACGGGACTGCAAGATTGGCTCCTCCAGAAAAAATATGCCTAAGTGTATTGAAAAATTCTCAGCAAAGTCATCACCACAACTCATGATGCTACAGGAGTATTTAGCTAGTGGACTAGAAGTTCTACCATTCTGAATGCTTCCATATTGGTCAGAGAAGTATCACGGCCCAGGCAACTCCCTTTGGGGTAGCATTGGGTTACATGTAACATTCCAGAATGTTCTTATAAGCATGAGCAAAGAAGTCCTAAGGCTGTCTTTCAACTCAAATTAAGATGCTGCTAAATTAGATCCTAAACAAGAGTATACTATAGGAAGTCCCCTTGAAGTCCATCCTAGCCGATAACAGATTAAAATCTCACCCATGTACGTTTAATCACAAAGTATCATGACTATGGCTATCTTTCCAGAGGCAATGAGTTTAAAGCATGAGTCATAAAAACAACAGAGGGAAATCAAATCCACCCTCTGAGGCTTTCCAGAGAACTCATAGACATCATATATATCCTTAAGATACTTTAATAGACCCAGGAGTAAAGTACACATTTCTAAAATCGTGCCTACGTAGAAAGGAGGATGCTGAAGAATCCCCTAGCGCTCTTACTCTGTCATTGTATTTGTTTTTGTTTGTGTTTGTGGGTCAAACATTGCAGTGCTCAGGGTTTCCAGATAGCTATGTAGGATGACTTCTACAGTCATCCTACATAGCTATGTAGGATAAAATGATCATATGTGTACAGGGATCAAACATGGGTTGACCACAAGCAAAACAAACACCGTACCTGCTGTACTATCATTCCTGGCTGTCTTTATATTTTAACTCAAAATAAAACTTATAATAAGAAAAAATGAAAACATCATTATTGTAAATTAAATTAACAATGATTTTTATTTCAAAGGTTTTATCATTGCCATTTAGTAAGATGGCTATAATAGTGTTAACTTGTATGATTTTGATGAACAAAGTCATCTTCACCACCACAAACGTGATTCAGACTCCACCACTATCCCCTGTTTTACCCCAATTCATTCCCTCCTTCTCTTCTCCCCCACTGCTTACTAATCTGTCTTGCATTCAAAGGCATAGAGTTTGTCCTTATTACATAATGTTTATTCAATATATGTTTCTCTGTGTACCATAGAGGAGTGACAGTCATCTCAAATAATTTCACTCATCTCTAGCTTTGAAATCAACTGATGAAAATTCCTAGACAACTGATTTCCAGCTTTTTCTTGCATTCATACATCCTGAATTCATATATCCTGAAAGCTAAGAATTTTCCTAGATAAGCTTAATAATGGTTTGATTCTAGAACTGGCAATTTATATCACAACTGTGATACTTTGGGAGTATTATATGGAAGATAGCATTGATGTTCATAGCAGTCACTTTGAGAAAAGACACCACCGATAACTGTTGTGTTTTGCCTAAAGACCATTTGAGAGGAGTGAACGGTCAGTTGACCTGCCTCCTTGCCTGGCTCTGTCCCTGACAAGAAGCTGAGCTTATTTACTTATCCAGCCCACTTGAAAACTGTTAGTGGGCCTTTGGGACAACTAAGGGTCCTAATATATTTGTGGGGCTTAACATGCTTGCTAGCTCATGTATAAATCTAATATGGTGGGTCTGCTTTCTGTTTTATTGGGATTTGTTTTTGGCTTTTGAATGCAGACATAACATCCAGAGGCTAGTCTCTTATGCCAACCAAATGGTGAGCCAGTAAGAAGCCATGCATTGAAACACTCATGCTACAAGCACCTGGATAAATGAGATATAGTACACTTTTAAGGGCAGAACTAACACTGAAAAGAACAAGGAGATTACCAGATGCCAAAAACAAGGCTAAAATTGAAAACAAGAAGCAAGCAGAGGAATCAACTGAGCAGCTACCCATGGGGGTAAAGGGACTAGAGTAGTGGCAGCAGCTTGTAAGGTAGCAAGTAATAGGAATAAGAATTGATCCAGGAAAAATAAAGATTTGAAAATTCAAATAGCACAGAGGACAAGGGACAAGACACAAAGCCAGGGGTTCTGCCTGACACGGAGACTGCTGCCTTAAGTAAGGCCCCTCCAAAGACCCTAAGCCAGAGAAAGAAGGCTAAGAAGCATCTCTCCACCAGTTTGGATCCCTTATTAATTTCTACTTTACCTCAATATATAAAAAAAACTCCTGGCAAAATTAAAGAACTCTGAACATGTGCAGCACAGTTAGATATGTGCACAGTTCAGAAATCTGCAACCTGAGAAACTACCATCAAAAGTTGGTCTTAGGCCAGAGATGAACAAAATTCCTACAGCCTTACTTCAGATAATTTGAGATACTAGAAAATTCAGGCCCAATATATTCACAAGCTGTACAAGTATACTATTGACTATATATCCAGGAGGGATCTAAAAAACACGATAATCAAGAATGTTTATAAGAGAGAAAAATGCATCTCAGATGCTGAAATATTTTCAAAAAATTCAAAATTTATAATGTGTTGAATAACAAAATAAGGCCAGTAATAACAGATTCCCACAAAACCTAAGACTAGGATTTTTTTTTTCTGCTCAAATCAAGCTAATATGCCAAACAGCCTATGGATGGCATCATTCCTAGTGGCACAGGGCTACATGCTCTCCTCAGGTCAGGAAAGAGACCAGAAAAATGATCATTACAATTCAAAAACCATGATGAAGGGGTGGAAATGTAGGGCCCTTCCTGTAAAGGGACCTAGAGAAAATAACTTTACAGGATCAACTAAACAGACTTTGCTGTGATTCTGCCATTATAATACAAAAGGCTTTACAGAAAAATATGGGTAAGACTGTGTTTCAATAAAACTTTATTTACAAGCTCTGGTGGTCTCTGAACAAGTACACCAATACAAGAAAATCAGTGAAACTCACTATGAGCCTGTGATTAAGAAACAGATACTAACTGGCACTCATCTTTAGTTCTTATCCCAGAGCTCATAACACCCTTAGGATTTCTGAGTAATAGAAGTGAGAGAAGAGGCTTGCATTATTCACAATAAATCCCTTGTTAGCATATACCTGAGGTTATGCTGCTGAGTAATTATGGGACTGGTAATGAGAGAGGAGGGGAGAAGGGGCTGGAAATAGAGTTCAAATTCCAGTGGCCAATAATTTAATCAATTCTGCAAATAACCATCATGCAAACTAAAAATGATGAGGCTGGGGTAATTGCTCAAGTGGTAGAGCTCATACCCAACATGTGCAAGGTCCTGGGTCAGCTCACAGGAACCACTGTTTCCCTGAGCACTGCTGGGTGTGGCTCTGGTGGACCCCAAGCTATGAGGGCAGCACCAGCAGGAGAGCCACTGGCTTTCTGGAGCACTGCTGTTGAGTGCACCCTGTAAGGAAAAAGAACAAAGGATTTTAAAGAACCTCTGGGAGGTGAATGTTGATGCTAGGAAGCAGTTTGCCTATGGAGGGAATGGAAGTCTATGAAATCCCTCCCTTCTCTTCCAGACCTTACCCCATACATTTCCTTCACTTAGCCTTTTCGTTTATTATCCTTCATGATAAGCAGGTCAGCACATGCTTTCCAAAGATCTGTGATTCACAAGCTGTTGAATTCAAGGAGGAATCATAGGATCCTTAACATTGAGCTGTATTCCCATAATGGGCTTGGCTGACCTCTCAAAGGTAGTGATGGAGGGGGATCTTGTGAGACTGGAGCTTTACCTGAGGGTCTCTGCTACTCCAGATCATTCAGTGCCAGACTTGAATTATGTTGTAGCATCCATTTGGCAACCACAGAAAATTGAGATTTGAAATATGGGGAAAATCCACACATTGGGTGTCAGAAGTGCTTGTGAGTATAGAAACAGTTTTCCTTTAGTCAGACAACTTGGAAAAGAAGACCTGTCAATATCAATAGGTTAGATCCTTTCTGTATAAGAAATGCCAGCATAACTACAGATGAAGCATGAACGTTAATGAGAACTCTAAAAAGTCTGCAAAAACAAACTGGCAAAGTACCTCAGCCACAATAGGGAAAGATGATAAAAAGATGCTCTTCAACTGCAATATGGTATATGAAGTGCTCAGACAACAAAAAATATGGTATTTGTTTTCCCTTTTTAAAGTTTGGCAAATAAATTGTAAAATTTTCTTGAGATGTTTCTAGAACTAACTAAACACACCAAGTTTAAGGATAAGAAGGCTCAGAATCCTATGAGACCCACATGCTCACAATATATTTGTAAAACATACACACAGTTTCTAACAAAAGAAAAGCAAGATTTCCATGTGCCTAAAATATGTTTGGCTAAGATGAAACTTAACCCAAATCTCCAAGCTTAGAGTAATTCAAATAGAGTGGAGCTGACCTACGTAGACAAATTTCCTATCCATATATAACAAAAGCCATGAAACATCCACAGAGATGTGGGAAGAGGATAGTGAAAAGATTTAGCATACAGAATAAGACACTGGGTAACAATCCACATGGCAAAATATAAAGGAGATTTCAATTCTACACTATACCAAAAAATCAAAATACCCAACCAAACATCCAAAGAAGTTATAGGGTTTTATGGCATAAGAAATGGTTTTGGAAGAATTTTATCAACAAGATGCCAAAAAGGATTTTATCAACAAGGTACCTACAGAGGAGATGTTGACAACTATGTCACTTTTCACTTTCTTCCTGTTATTCATCGATTTGCTCGAGCGGGTTCCAGTAATGTCTCCATTCATTGGGTATGAGATCTATTATTGTTACTGTTCTTGGCATATTGACTACTGCTGGTCATGGGTAGCTTTGCCAGGCTCTGCCGTGGCTCTGGGTCATCCCAGGGCCCAGTCTTTTCTATGTCAGACTATCAACCAACCAGGGCCCACGGCAGAGTCCTGGGGGTGTAGAGATGCCTGTCTCCTGTATGCCACCCGCCAATGCATATGGACACTGCAGCCACCGCAACACCTCAAGGGGCAAGTTGACAACTATGACATATTATAATTTAGCAAATCTGAAATCATGAGAACCAAACTTAAAGAACCAAATTGAATAGGTGTCTGTCAAGAGGACTGGAGGTGGGGGATAGGTGTGCGGGATGGATCCTGGGAACTTTGGTGAAGGGAAGTTGTTGCCAATGGTAAGATCAGTGCTGGAACATTGCAGGACTAAAACTCAACTATGAGTAGCCTTGTAAATCATGTGCCTTAAGAAAAATAAATAAAAACATAGGCCATGAACTAGGAGAAGATATTTGCAGCCCATCTGACAAAAAAAAAGCATCTAGAATTTAGAAAGCATTTTCAACCACCTGGAGGTGCTCATGGCTTACTGTTGGCTATGTGCCTCAGTGATCATTTCATGGAGTTGTTTGGGGTCCATATGTGATACCAGGGTCAAACTCCCTTGACTCCTTGCAAGGCAAGAACCTTTACCTACTGTACTATTGCTCTGGTTCCAGCATCTAGAATTTAAATGATTGCTAGTCACTATTTTTAAAACTTGCCACAAATCTGTGGGAGTAGGAAAGGGCAGTTAGTATAAAGAAGGGATCACTGTAACAATAACAGTTGGAAATGAACACTCTGGACAAAAACTGAGACTGAAAGTAGGAAAGGGATATAACGATAGCCTTTTAGCATCTGTATTGTACATCAGAATACCCAAAGGAAAGAAGAAGGCAGAGAGGGAGAGAGAAAAAAAAGAGAAAGAGAGAAAGGACAGAGAAGTGTCCAAGTGCCTGACATAGAGGTAGGTATGAGGGGTGGGATGGTGACGGGAAAACTAGGGACATTGGGGGTAGGAAATGGGGCACTGGCGAAGGGATGGGGGTTGTAAAACTGTTTGACGAAACCATGGATAACAACTTTCAGCTGTGTATCTCACTGTGATTCAATAAAAATTTTTTCGCTAAAATATATAAGTAGAGTGATGACAGCTAAAAAAAAATTAGCAAAAGATTTAAATGGGCAATCTATAAAAGAGGAAACTTAGAGGGCCAGCAAGCAGATAAAAAGATGCTCAATCAAACTAGTAAGTAGAACAAAGTAAAATAATGAGACACAAAAACAATACCAGTGGGGATAAGAAAAAATTAAAAATCTGATAAACCAGAGGATATAGGGAAACAATGCTAAGGGAGCATAATTGCAACTGCTTTGAACAATCTGAAATAATCACTAAATCTGGATGTGCATATTCTAGAACCTAACAGTTCCTCCTCCGGGATTCGTTTTAGATTATCTCTAACATACATTCCAAGCAGATATGCCTATTAATACTGCCCGCAGCACTATTTTCAATAGAAAAGAGGTAAGCCAGCAAGTCCTCTCTCTCTAAGATGAAGTAATCGAAATATATTCAGTATATTCCTTATACTTGTGCAGGTATTTAGAGTATATGAATATACTGTGAATATATTCCGATTTATCATCTAAGATTACATAATGCTACAGAGGCAACACAAATAAATCAACATGAGAAAAGAAGAGGAAGGAGAGAGATAGCTGAATGGTGGGTGGTACAGAGCTCTGATGCTAGACGTATTTGGCTTGGCACCATTTGCAATAGTATGAATACTCCACATTTTCCGCATCGGTTCCCCTTGTCAGGGCTACACTGGCAGACCAGCCTATTACAGCCTGGTATGCGGCTGATCAATAAATGCTGGATTTAGAATGACTACAAGAATGGCAACCAACACACATGGAGCCTGGCAAGCTAACCGTGTCATTATTTGTTATGCCCAAATACCAGTAACAATTATAGACATAATTTTCAAGACCTGATAGAATAATTTGAGGCTCTTATGTTTCTGAAGGTAAACAGGTGCCCATGGGCTCTACTTGCATAGAAAGGACATAGAAGATGTTACTAGTGCCAGCTCGAGGCAAATCGATGATGAAGCGGGAAGACAGCATTACAGTGATATATTCATATACTGAAATACTACCGACAACAAAAATAAACCAACGCAGGGAAAGGAAGGAAGGGTTAACTGAATGGTGGGTGGTACAAGGACTTTGGTGCTGAACATGATGTGGCACCTGTATTTGCGATAGTGCGTTACTCCTGAAACTTCCAACCCCATTGCAAACCCAGCATACCTTACTTTCATTTTTTAACTCTGGAGTTAAGAGAGATTGCACAGTAGATAAGACACTTGCACAACAACGTCAACTTGGGACACTTACTTGCATGCAACCAGCTGGGTTTGGCCAATCCTTGGTCACCTGTGGTGATTCCAACAGGCATAGGGCCAGGTGTGAGCTCT
>JAJIBD010021280.1:0-25000 GCA_021461705.1 Cryptotis parvus
CTACACTAGCGAGACAGGCGGTATGGAGATGTTACTGGTGCCTGCTTGAGCAAATTGATGGAAGACAAGTGACAAGTGACTGTGATTTACAGAGTTATTCATAGTTGAGATTTAAACATACCATATTTCAGCACTGATCTCACCACCAGAGTCAACTTCCCTCCACCAATGTTCCCAGGTTCCCCCTCTATCCCCCAGCTTCCCTCATCAGTCTGTCCTTTTGACAGGCACCTAAGTTCAGTTGTTAAGGTTTGGTCTCTTGATTTCAGTGTTGTTGACTCTGGTTTGAATATTTGGCTCTATCATTCCTTAACATGCCTTTATACCTCAATCTGACCACCACCCCATCCCTCATTGCATCTCATCTGCTCTTCTCTTCTCCCATTCTCTCTCCATTTTTTCTTTCCTTCCCCTACTCTGGGCCAAAGGTTGATCTGGGCATCCACCTTCTAAAACATTGCATTCTGGAGGGAGTGTTTTAAAATTATTTCCAGTATATTAAATTTTATGTATTTTTAGACATTGTCTTTGAGGTTTATCTGTGTTGATTTTTTCTTTTTGGATTTTGGGCCTCACCTAGCTGTGATGAGCTCACACCTGGCCTATGCTCAGGAATCACCACAGGTGACCAAGGATTGAACCGAGTTGGCTGCATGCAAGGCAAGTGTCCCAAGTTGACTGCATGCAAGGCAAGTGTCTTATCTACTGTGCAATCTCTCTAACTCCAGAGTTAAAAATGAAAGTAAGGTATGCTGGGTTTGCAATACCGTGTAAGTTTCAGGAGTATTCGTACTATCGCAAATATATATGCCACATCATGTTCAGCACCAAAGTCCTTGTACCACCCACCATTCAGTTGATCCTTTCCCTTCCCTCTCCTCATGTTGGTTTATTTTTGTTGTCGGTAGTATTTCAGTATATGAATATATCACTGTATCACTGTCTTCCGTTCATCATCGATTTGCTCGAGCGGGCACCAGTAACATCTTCATATGTCCTTTCTCATGCAAGTAGAGCCCAAGGGCACCTGCTTGCTTCAGGAACATAAGAGCCTCAAACTATTCTATCAGGTCTTGGAATGAGGTCTATAATTGTTACTGGTATTTGGCATAACAAATCTGACAGGGTAGCTTGCCAGGCTCTGCCGTGTGTGTAGCATATTCTTGTAGTCATCTCTAAATCCAGCATTTATTGATCAGCCGTGCGAGCCAGGCTGTAATAGGCTAGTCTGCTGGAGTGGAGTTCTGACAAGGGAGTCGGATGTGGAAAATGTAGAGTATTCATACTATTGCAAATATATGTGCCACAACATGTTCAGCATCCAGAGTTCTTGTACCACCCACCATTCAGTTAATCCCTTTCCCTTCCCTCTTCTCTTCTCATGTTGATTTATTTGTGTTGTCGGTAGTATTTCAGTATCTTAGATGAAGTAACCGAAATATATTCAGTATATTCTTATACTCTAAATACCTGCACAAGTATATGAATATACTGAATATATTTCGATTACTTCATCTAGGAAGGATCAAGCTGGCTTTACCCTTTTTCTATTGAAAATAGTGCTGCGGGCAGTATTAATAGGCATATCTGCTTGGAATGTATGTTAGAGATAATCTAAAGCGAATTCCGGAGGAGGAACTGTTAGGTTCTAGAATATGCACATCTACAATTTAGTGATTATTTCAGATTGTTCTCTAAAGCAGTTGTAATTATGCTCCCCCTAATTGTTTCCCTATATCCTCTGGTTTATCAGATTTTAATTTTCTTATCCCCATTGGTATTGTTTTGTGTCTCATTATTTTACTTTGTTCTACTTACTAGTTTGATTGAGCATCTTTTTTATCTGCTTGCTGGCCCTCTAAGTTTCCTCTATTATAGGTTGCCCATTTAAATCTTTGCTAATTTTTTTGCTGCCATCACCTTTATTTATATATTTTATTGAAAAAATTTTTTATTGAATCACAGTGAGATACACAGCTACAAAGTTGTTCATGATTCAGTTTCAGTCAAACAGTGTTACAACCCCCATCCCTTCGCCAGTGCCCATTTCTACCCCCCAATGTCCCTAGTTTCCCCGTCACCATCCCCCCCCTCATACCTACCTCTATATCAGACACTTAGACACTTCTCTGTCCTTTCTCTCTTTTCTCTTTTTTCTCTCTCCCTCTCTGCCTTCTTCTTTCCTTTTGGGTATTCTGATGTGCAATACAGATGCTAAAAGGCTATCGTTATATCCCTTTCCTACTTTCAGTCTCAGTTTTTTGTCCAGAGTGTTCATTTCCAACGTTATTGTTACAGTGATCCCTTCTTTATACTAACTGCCCTTTCCTACTCCACAGATTTGTGGCAAGTTTTAAAAATAGTGACTAGCAATCATTTAAATTCTAGATGCTGGAACCAGAGCAATAGTACAGTAGGTAAGGGTTCTTGCCTTGCAAAGGAGTCAACAGGAGTTTGACCCCTGGTATCACATATGGACCCCCAAACAACTCCATAAATGATCACTGAGCACATAGCCAACAGTAAGCCATGAGCACCTCCAGGTGGTTGAAAATGCTTTCTAAATTCTAGATGCTTTTTTTTTTTTGTCAGATGGGCTGCAAATATCTTCTCTAGTTCATGGCCTATGTTTTTATTTATTTTTCTTAAGGCACATGATTTACAAGGCTACTCATAGTTGAGTTTTAGTCCTGCAATGTTCCAGCACTGATCTTACCATTGGCAACAACTTCCCTTCACCAAAGTTCCCAGGATCCATCCCGTACCCCCCATCCCCACCTCCAGTCCTCTTGACAGACACCTATTCAATTTTGGTTCTTTAAGTTTGGTTCTCATGATTTCAGATTTGCTAAATTATAATATGTCATAGTTGTCAACTTGCCCCTTGAGGTGTTGCAGGTGTGGCTGCAGTGTCCATATGCATTGGCGGGTGGCATACAGGAGACAGGCATCTCTACCCCCAGGACTCTGCTCCGTGGGCCCTGGTTGGTTGATAGTCTGACATAGAAAAGACTGGGCCCCTAGGATGACCCAGAGCCACGGCAGAGCCTGGCAAGCTACCCATGACTAGCAGTAGTCAATATGCCAAGAACAGTAACAATAATAGATCTCATACCAATGAATGGAGACATTACTGGAACCAGCTCGAGCAAATCGATGAATAACAGGAAGAAAGTGAAAAAGTGACATAGTTGTCAACATCTCCTCTGTAGGTACCTTGTTGATAAAATCCTTTTTTGGCATCTTGTTGATAAAATTCTTCAAAACCATTTCTTATGCCATAAAACCCTATAACTTCTTTGGATGTTTTGATTTGTGGTATTTTGATTTTGGTATAGTGTAGAAGGTGAAATCTCCCTTTATATTTTGCCATGTGGATTGTTCCCAGTGTCTTATTCTGTATGCTAAATCTTTTCACTATCCTCTTCCCACATCTCTGTGGATGTTTCATAGCTTTTTTGTTATATATGGATAGGAAATTTGTCTACGTAGGTCAGCTCCACTCTATTTGAATTACTCTAAGCTTGGAGATTTGGGTTAAGTTTCATCTTAGCCAAACATATTTTAGGCACATGGAAATCTTGCTTTTCTTTTGTTAGAAACTGTGTGTATGTTTTACAAATATATTGTGAGCATGTGGTCTCATAGGATTCTGAGCCTTCTTATCCATAAACTTGGTGTGTTTAGTTAGTTCTAGAAACATCTCAAGAAAATTTTACAATTTATTTGCCAAACTTTAAAAAGGAAAACAAATACCATATTTTTGTTGTCTGAGCACTTCATATACCATATTGCAGTTGTGAAGAGCATCTTTTTATCATCTTTCCCTATTGTGGCTGAGGTACTTTGCCAGTTTGTTTTTGCAGACTTTTAGAGTTCTCATTAACGTTCATGCTTCATCTGTAGTTATGCTGGCATTTCTTATACAGAAAGGATCTAACCTATTGATAATGACAGGTCTTCTTTTCCAAGTTGTCTGACTAAAAGGAAAACTGTTTCTATACTCACAACACTTCTGACACCCAATGTGTGGATTTTCCCCATATTTCAAATCTCCAATTTTCTGTGGTTGCCAAATGGATGCTACAACATAATTCAAGTCTGGCACTGAATGATCTGGAAATACCAGAGACCCCTCAGGGTAAAGCTCCAGTCTCACAAGATCCCCCTCCATCACTACCTTTGAGAGGTCAGCCAAGCCCATTATGAGAATACAGCTCAATGTTAAGGATCCTATGATTCCTCCTTGAATTCAACAGCTTGTGAATCCACAGATCTTTGGAAAGCATGTGTCTGACCTGCTTATCATGAAGGATAATAAGCGAAAGGCTAAGTGAAGGAAATGTATGGGGTAAGGTCTGGAAGAGAAGGGAGGGATTTCATAGACTTCCATTCCCTCCATAGGCAAACTGCTTCCTAACATCAACATTCACCTCCAGAGGTTCTTTAAAATCCTTTGTTCTTTTCCTTACAGAGGTGCACTCAACAGCAGTGCTCCAGAAAGCCAGTGGCTCTCCTGCTGGTGCTGCCCTCATAGCTTAGGGTCCACCAGAGCCACACCCAGCAGTGCTCAGGAAACAGTGGTTCCTGTGAGCTGACCCAGGACCTTGCACATGTTGGGCATGAGCTCTACCACTTGAGCAATTACCCCAGCCTCATCATTTTTAGTTTGCATGATGGTTGTTTAGCAGAATTGATTAAATTATTGGCCACTGGAATTTGAACTCTATTTCCAGCCCTTCTCCCCCTCCTCTCTCATTACCAGTCCCATAATTGCTCAGCAGCATAACCTCAGGTATATGCTAACAAGGGATTTATTGTGAATAATGCAAGCCTCTTCTCTCACTTCTATTACTCAGGAAATCCTAAGGGGTGTTATGAGCTCTGGGATAAGAACTAAAGATGAGTGCCAGATTAGTATCTGTTTCTTAATCACAGGCTCATAGTGAGTTTCACTGATTTTCTTGTATTGGTGTACTTGTTCAGAGACCACCAGAGCTTGTAAATAAAGTTTTATTGAAACACAGTCTTACCCATATTTTCTGTAAAGCCTTTTGTATTATAATGGCAGAATCACAGCAAAGTCTGTTTAGTTGATCCTGTAAAGGTATTTTCTCTAGGTCCCTTTACAGGAAGGGCCCTACATTTCCACCCCTTCATCATGGTTTTGAATTGTAATGATCATTTTTCTGGTCTCTTTCCTGACCTGAGGAGAGCATGTAGCCCTGTGCCACTAGGAATGATACCATCCATAGGCTGTTTGGCATATTACGCTTGATTTGAGCAAGAAAAAAATCCTAGTCTTAGGTTTGTAGGGAATCTGTTATTACTGGCCTTTATTTTGTTATTCAACACATTATAAATTTTGAATTTTTGAAAATATTTCAGCATCTGAGATGCATTTTTCTCTCTTTATAAACATTCTTGATTATCGTGTTTTTAGATCCCTCCTGGATATATAGTCAATAATATACTTGTACAGCTTGTGAATATATTGGGCCTGAATTTTCTAATATCTCAGAGTTATCTGAAGTAAGGCTGTAGAATTTTGTTCATCACTGGCCTAAGACCAACTTTTTATGGTAGTTTCTCAGGTTGCAGATTTCTGAACTGTGCACATATATAACTGTGCGCTGCACATGTTCAGAGTTCTTTTAATTTTGCCAGGAGTTTTTGTTATATATTGAGGTAAAGTAGAAATTAATAAGGGATCCAAACTGGTGGAGAGATGCTTCTTAGCCTTCTTTCTCTGGCTTAGGGTCTTTTGGAGGGGCCTTACTTAAGGCAGCAGTCTCCCGTGTCAGGCAGAACCCCTGGCTTTGTGTCTTGTCCCTTGTCTCTCTGTGCTATTTGAATTTTCAAATCTTTATTTTTCCTGGATCAATTCTTATTCCTATTACTTGCTACCTTACATGCTGCTCCTCCCACCCTAGTCCCTTTCCCCCCCATAGGTAGCTGCTCAGTTGATTCCTCTGCTTACTTCTTGTTTTCAATTTTAGCCTTGTTTTTGGCATCTGGTAATCTCCTTGTTCTTTTCAGTGTTAGTTCTGCCCTTAAAAGTGTACTATATCTCATTTATCCAGGTGCTTGCAGCATGAGTGTTTCAATGCATGGCTTCTTACTG
Source organism: Cryptotis parvus (assembly GCA_021461705.1). Lineage (NCBI taxonomy): Eukaryota > Metazoa > Chordata > Mammalia > Eulipotyphla > Soricidae > Cryptotis > Cryptotis parvus. The sequence continues at coordinate 6,125 of JAJIBD010021280.1, forward strand.
GCTCACCATTTGGTTGGCATAAGAGACTAGCCTCTGGATATTATGTCTACATTTCAAAAGCCAAAACAAATCCCAATAAAACAGAAAGCAGACCCACCATATTAGATTTATACATGAGCTAGCAAGCATGTTGACCCACAAATATATTAGGACCCTTAGTTGTCCCCAAGGCCACTAACAGTTTTCAAGTGGGCTGGATAAGTAAATAGCTCAGCTTCTTGTCAGGGGACAGAGCCAGGCAAGGAGGCAGGTCAACTGACCGTTCACTCCTCTCAAATGGTCTTTAGGCAAACACAACAGTTATCGGTGGTGTCTTTTTCTCAAAGTGACTGCTATGAACATCAATGCTATCTTCCATATAATACTCCCAAAGTATCACAGTTGTGATATAAATTGCCAGTTCTAGAATCAAACCATTATTAAGCTTATCTAGGAAAATTCTTAGCTTTCAGGATATATGAATTCAGGATGTATGAATGCAAGAAAAGCTGGAAATCAGTTGTCTAGGAATTTTCATCAGTTGATTTCAAAGCTAGAGATGAGTCAAGTTATTTGAGATGACTGTCACTCCTCTATGGTACACAGAGAAACATATATTGAGTAAACATTATGTAATAAGGACAAACTCTATGCCTTTGAATGCAAGACAGATTAGTAAGCAGTGGGGGGAGAAGAGAAGGAGGGAATGAAGTGGGGTAAAACAGGGATAGTGGTGGAGTCTGAATCACGTTTGTGGTGGTGAAGATGACTTTGTTCATCAAAATCATACAAGTTAACACTATTATAGCCATCTTACTAAATGGCAATGATAAAACCTTTGAAATAAAAATCATTGTTAATTTAATTTACAATAATGATGTTTTCATTTTTTCTTATTATAAGTTTTATTTTGAGTTAAAATATAAGACAGCCAGGAATGATAGTACAGCAGGTGCGGTGTTTGTTTTGCTTGTGGTCAACCCATGTTTGATCCTGTACACATATGATCATTTTTTCCTACATAGCTATGTAGGATGACTGTAGAATCATCCTACATAGCTAATGACCCTGAGCACTGCAATGTTTGACCCACAAACACAAGCAAAAACAAATACAATGACAGAGTAAAGCGCTAGGGATTCTTCAGCATCCTCCTTTTCTACGTAAGGCACGATTTTAGAAATGTGTACTTTACTCCTGGGTCTATTAAAGTATCTTAAGGATATATATGATGTCTATGAGTTCTCTGGAAAGCCTCAGAGGGTGGATTTGATTTCCCTCTGTTGTTTTTATGACTCATGCTTTAAACTCATTGCCTCTGGAAAGATAGCCATAGTCATTTGATACTTTGTGATTAAGCGTACATGGGTGAGATTTTAATCTGTTATCGGCTAAGGATGGACTTCAGGGGACTTCCTATAGTATACTCTTGTTTAGGATCTAATTTAGCAGCATCTTAATTTGAGTTGAAAGACAGCCTTAGGACTTCTTGCTCATGCTTATAAGAACATTCTGGAATGTACATGTAACTCAATGCTACCCCAAAGGGAGTTGCCTGGGCCGTGATACTTCTCTGACCAATATGGAAGCATTCAGAATGGTAGAACTTCTAGTCCACTAGCTCAATACTCCTGTAGCATCATGAAGTTGTGGTGATGACTTTGCTGAGAATTTTTTTCAATGCACTAGGCATATTTTTTCTGGAGGAGCCAATCTTGCAGTCCGTATATCTGGAGCAGTCAATTATGAATCTGATAATTAGCTTGATGTTTGGTCTCTGAGCTAAGAGAGTTCTTGTGAACTCTGCCAGAATCTGAATTTCCAAATGATCTGACAGAAGGAAAGGAAAGATCGGGCCAAAGAGGCCAGTTCAAGTCAATTTCTTCTAATCGAAATTTACTCACCCCAAGAGCTTCCTTTTCTGTTGCCCGAAAACATTCATTCTTTTTCTTTCGTAACTGTCATCCTAGCCCAGGATGAACTGTTTTTTGCCCCCTTTTCTGTTTTCAGTGTTAGGACTTGACAGTTTCTAAATCCAAAGGTGACATGCTTAGGGCAGATCTCGCAGCCACCTTATCCTCCAGGAGACCCACGTTTCCTGGTAATTCTTCCTTTACCTGGGAAGTATGACTTGTCTAAATTAGCATTTCCATCTGCCTTTCTCCTTTCAGATTTTTATTTTTGGTGGCAGAGGGTGGTTGGGGTGAAGATAGTCATGAAAAATAATATTTATTAAAGCTGTTTTTAGACCTGGTAATCTTTTTTAGCAAGTACTTAATTTCTCAGGATGTTTTTGGGCCACACCAGGTGGTGCTCAGGACTTACTATTGGCTCTTCACTTAGGACCATACAGGGTGCTGGAGATTGAACCAAGTGGGCGGTTTGCAAGGCAAGCACCTTACCAAGTTTTACTCTCTCGGACTCCTAGGCCTAGTACTTTTGAAGACATCTTAGTAATGCCAGGTATTTATTGAGCATCTAATATGTGGCAGGAACTGGGGATGTGGAGCAACCAAAAAGGCCATTTAATGGGCAGGTAAAGCAGAGGAAAAATCTGTCAAAAAAAACATGCACCTCCCTGTCTTCACCTTGTTCCTGTGTGTGCATGTGAATGCACAGGTGGTTATAGGTGCTCTGAAAAATAAATGATGCGCCTGGAGGTAGGGCCTGGTTGGAGAAGGCCTCTCTGAGAGGAAGGCTGGGGAAAGAGTAGAATGTCTGAGGATATGAAGGGGAAAAAGTTCAGTGTGCTTCAGTTCTCCTCCTGTTTCTGTGCCTTGTGACTCAGGGCATGTGCAGGGCAGAACACCACTGCTGGTACCGCTGTTTCCCAGAGCTCAAGCTTTAGCTCTGAATCCCACTCTTTCCTCCACCTTTGTGTCTGACCACTAGACTCCTTCCATATTCTTCCTTTGAAGTGTCTGTGCTTGCCGAAGCTTCCTTCCCACTGTCTTTTGTCTAGCCAAGCACTTTGTCACTGAGTTTCCAGCATGACAGTAATGGTCTCCTGTGTGAGCTCGTACCTCCTGCCAGTCTGTTACCACCACAGTGCTGGGGCCAGGAGACTCTGCTGGTTACTTACTCATATGCTGCCTACTCTCAGAACTTACCGCCACTCCGCTCTTACTATTATTCCCATTTGGCAGCTGAGGACAGAGATTCTCCCTGGTTACTCCCTTACCCAGGAAGTAATTCTGCTAGGATCTGAACTCAATGGGCTTGAATCTACAGTCACAGACCTGAGTTACTTTGCCCTGCTCTTGCGTGATCACAGTCCTGCTTGCTTCTCTTATCCTTTGCTCAAGGTTTTCTCATGGACCTAGCATTTGTGTATAGTGGTTGTGGTGGGTTACAAAACAAAGGGGAGGAATCCCCATGTTTTGTAACTGAGTCAGAACTCTTCCACCAGGCCCCCTTCTCTCCTCTCCTCCAGCTTTCACTCTGCTTTCCCTCCTGTGGCAACCCTCTTGGCCTGTACTGAAGTGTTCCATCAGTTCCAGGGACAGCTTTCCAATGCTCACCAAGCAAGAACTTCCTTGTTCTCTCTATTTTTTTTTGCTTTTGGGTCACACCCGGCAATGCTCAGGGGTTTCTCCTGGCTCTGCACTCAGGAGTCACTCCTGGCGGTAGCTTGGGGACCATATGGGATACCGGGATCGAACCCAGGCCAGCACAGGCTGGCGCGTGCAAGGCAGACGCCCCCCACCAGCTGGGCTCTCTCCGGACCCTCCTTGTTCTCTCTAGATAAATGGAATAATCAATTTTTTCCAACTTGCCCTTTATTTTCCCTTCTCACAACTTAGGAATCTCTAAGATGAAGAAATCAAAAACAGACTAACTAAAAACTTGTTGAATGTGCCAATCTTCCTGTGGGAGAAGTCAGCAGGTTACATTCTTTTATCTTTGACTGGGTGATGAGGCCTTGCTAATCCTTTGTCCTGCAAAGGACACCGCTGATTCGTAGAGACCCTGCCATATAGCCCACTCATCCTACAGTTTCTCCTGAATACTATGCTTAAAACACTGCCCTTGGGGGCCAAAGATATAGTTACAGTGGAAGGGCACTTTGCTTTGCACTTGGACCTAGGTTTGATCCCAGGCACTCAGTATAGTTCCCAAGCCTATCAGGAGTGCCAACATTTTCTATACGTGTGATGTCTACTGTGCCTGCACATAAATGAGTTTCCTGTAAAACCACTAAACGGTATATCACATCACCTTAACTCTACCAGGCCTTAACTAGCCTATGTTAGTTAGGCGTGCTTCTTATTTTAGGTACATTGTTTTCTTGAGACATAGTCCCTCTTTTCGCAGTTGTTTCTGTGATTTTGGGATGAAGAGGGTTGTTCGTTTGCTCACGCTTTCTGCTCGCTAAGTCTCTGGGTCATGCCCACCCACTGGTTTCCATTCATTTTCTTAGTACTTTTTCATGCCACCTTGCCATGAAACATGAGCATATCTTTTCTAAGTGGTGGTCTTGGGCAGTGTCACTTATTTCATCAAAGCTTGTGGGGCTTAAAATAGAGTTTGAAGAAGTTTCCTTTTCTAAATTGCCCTCCAGCTATCCAAGAAAGTCAATTTCCTTCTTTCACAGTGGCGACTCATTTTGGGACTCATGATGACATGAACCCTGTTCTGTCACCTATCTGAGTCATCCATTTTAAAGGTGGCTATTTCCCTAAGTCACATCCGTTCTCAAGGATTAAAATTAGGCATTCACTAGAATTCACCACAGGAAATTCTGAAATACAACATCAGAAGATGTTAAAAAAGAACTCAGGGAATGAAAGTGGGAGAAAATTGGGATGAAAAAGTTCCTTTTATTAAAAAAAAATTGTTGCCCCCCCTGACTTTTTAGATGCAAGCATAGTTGGTGGGGATCGGGAGAGACTGAAAGGCAAAACAAATCTGAGGCAGCCTGAGTGGTGGGGAAGCAATAAAAACTTAAAAATCCCCAAATCACCCCCCTTTTCACTTTACCCACTGAACTCATTTTTATTGGCCATTCAAGTGGAGCAAAGGAATAACCTTTTTAAAACTCAAGCAAAATGGATATTTGTCTTGTATCCAGAGGAAACAAAGTGAAATGAAAAAAAAAGGAAGAAAATGAACAACGTTCCCACTGAAACCCAATTCTTCCTCAGGGGAGGATTGGACAGGAATGTTCATTTTGAAAATGGTACAAGAGGCGTGTCCTAGTACAGTTGGAAAGATGGATGAGAAAGGCAGGAGAGATGCTGTCCAAAGGCACTCAGGCAGAGGGGTGTTATTTACTTGCAAATGAGAGACAGGAAAGAATTTCACAGCTGGAGGGCAGGGGGTGTGGTCCACGTTAGAGAGGGACCTTGGGCTTTCACTCTTCCAGCTGTATGCAGCTCATCCAACTGTTATATTGACATTGAACGCATTGGGACCCACCACCCAGCACGTAGTCTTGGTCTGGCATATAATAGGGAACTCAATAAGTATTTGCTAAATGCACAAATAAAAAAATTGATTGCTGCCAGAACTCTAGAGGCCACTTCTGTGCTGTCATTTCTGATAATGGCCACTAGGTGGTACCTCACAGGAAAATGAAATCTCTTCCTAAATGGATGAAGTCTTGACTCTTCTGGAAAGCCGAAGAGAAATCTTGGGTCTTATTCAGAAGCTCATGGGAGCACATCCCCAGCAGCTGCTAAACACTCTTGTCCATGCTTGGTGTTTTATGCGCAGGTGCAATTCAGAACAGTAGTCAACCCTCACTGTCATTTCCTGAACTAATATCAGAGAAGGTCCACAAGAATTCTTCCAAAGATTTTTTTTCATGTGTGGTTTAACTCTGGGATTGGGGTCAGCTCTACACCTACCAACTTTGCACTATGTCGGTTGGGTTCTTGTAGTTTCGATTATCCCGTATTTTCCAAGTAAATAAAAGATTCCCAGGGCTTCTATATTTCCTCTAAAATTTCTTCCCCAGACTTATTTGGAACATCTTCCATAACTCTGACAGCCTGTGAATTGCAGTGTGCCCCCCCACCCCCGCCTTTTGCAAATGCTGCCTTATACGTCCCTGCTCTATGCCTGGGTTTTTATGTTGCATATCTCAGCTCAGTCCCACAGGATGGGCCTAAATGGGAGAAACCAGCTTGGCAGGCTCAGGCGGCTTTCCCAGTGTAACAGCTAGGAATGGGGAGAGAAAAGGTTCAAACCCAGGGCCATCTGTCTACAGGCCTTGCTGTGTTTTTATTATTTTTGCTACAGAGTACAGTTTACTGCATCTCAATGCTACTGCTCAAACCCAGAGGCAGTAATACTCAGATTAATGTAAGTGAGACCTCATGAGAGGCGGAGCATATAGGGGCTGATCACTCCCAGCAGATACACTCTACTATGGTTAGTCTTCAGACAATTCCAAAATAGTGAATGCTCAGCTGGAGGCGTCTTTGTACCTACAAATCTCACTAAAGATTTAAGAGATTCTGATTGACATAAGGAGATAGAGATGCTGAGTGAGACAGAGGTGTGTGTGTGTGTGTGTGTGTGTGTGTGTGTGCGTGTGAGTGAGAAAGAGAACTGTAATCCAATAAATAGCAGAGTAGATGAATTTTTGCCTTCCATCATACACCAGTAGGAACAAATCAGTGTCCAAATCCAGTTTTTACCCTCCCCTCTACCCCGTGCCATTCCAAAACTCTCTGTCCTAAGTCTCATTGTTTCAGCTTTCTGCTGAAGGGTTTCAGTGATTGGTACTATGTTAATCAAATGAAGAATTGGAACATAGTCTATAGGTGGTGGGCTGTTTGTTTTTTGTTTAGGTGTTTTGTTTTTGTGGGGAGAAAATGATCTGAATTAAGGCATGTCCAGGCAGGGAGATGCTAATGTGGGCATACCAGGAGTGATTGGCCTATGGACAAGGATGAACGGAGGTGAAAATCCAGGTGGGGGTGTATCCAGATGCTCGAGGAAGAATTGGAGGAAAGGAGAGAATCTGGGGTTAGAGCCTACAGTAGAATCTCATTGAAGATCTCACTGTTCACTCTTGCAGTGTCTGATCAGCCTATTTCTGTGCTCTGAAATGTCTTCTTAGAGACCTTCTGAAGCTGTCTGAGTGGTAATAGACATGGTTCATGTTTGCAAATACTTAGATGCTATAAATTGGACATTATTTCTGTCTCCCTCCAGAGGAGCCTTGGGATATGAGAGTTGTTATTCTTCTCCCCAGTCCTCTTTTAAATAATGAAATGAAGTTTCAGGAAGGCCCTTAGTGTTTTCATGGCTGAGCCAAGATCTAAAGCCAATACTCTTTTATTATAAAGCTTTGCTCTTAACTGTTCTACTAAGCTACAAGAAAAAAGTGAAAAGTCTTAAAATGAAAGCACTTATTATCAGTAATCTAGCAAAAATAATAATTTAATAGTGAATGCGCCAGTAGCTGGGGCAGGTAGTAGTTGGGATAGGATGAATTAAACCAATAAAACAGACAAACCTATCAGGTAGAATCCACCTTGAGAAAATAATAGAATAAAAGTTTCTAACCACAGGAAAAGTCCAGTTTTCAGTCACCATGGTAACAAGTAGCCCGCAGAACCAATTTGATATCTGTTTATTCAGTCCACAACTTGCCTTTGTGAAAACCGAACTCTCGATGTCACTCAATCAGGGCTGACCTCATCTCTGAGACTTGCCCCCAATGCCTGCCAATCAAGAGCTCCTTTCCATTCCTGCTCACTTGATAGCCAGCCTGCGGGGTGGGGTATTGGGCAGCACCTTTCATACAAAACCTCAGATTTCCCAAAGCCCAGCATGATATCAGCTGTGTGTCCTACTGGGAGACACAGACCTTGAGGCCAGCACAGGATAAGTGGCTGAACCTTAATGACAGTGAGCAAAATATTCGGCTTTGTGGTTCAGTCTTAGGAACCGAGTGAGGATCTTGTCACTGGCAAAACAGACAAGTGCAAGTCTGGCTGGAGTGTCTGCCCACCAAGCTAGCAGCAGGCTAGGGAGCAAGCAGGCTGTTTCCAGTGGGCTGCTCAGTAATGACTCTGGGGCAGAGGGATGATCATGGAGACTTAACGAGAATGAGAAGGACCTGCAACATGTGTCTCTCTAGGCCTGCACTTTGCAGAATGAGGGAAGTGCCCGGATGTGGGAGAGGATGCTTGTGTATGTTTCTCGTTCTCAGGAAGTTGGAGAAGATAGGAGGGCAGAGGAACTGGGCAAGCAAGATTTATGATAATATTTATACCATATAAAATTATGAAATCAATTCAATTCTGCCCATTGTGTCTGCTCCAGAGATTTCCTACAGGCAGGGAGTAGCTCTTCACATAAGGGAACTGTAGCTGGAGGCTAAGGCTCAGTAGGGCCTGTCACCCAACAATCTCCTAATAAATCTGCTTTATTGCTTTGGGTGCCTGTAGTGTGAGGAGACTGGGGTCAGAGTAGGGTCTGAGGAGATCTGAGTGTTCCAGTGTCAGAGGAGGTGGGACCCGCTCTCCTCATCATACACAGAGCCAGCAGCTGAGTTTCTTAGTCCTGGCTTCTCTTGGTCAGTGTTCTTTTTTTTAAGTACAACATATACTTTGTACAACATTGGGAGGTTTATAGAAGTGGAAGAAGGTGAAAAGTGAGGAAGAGAGTACACATCTGAAGAAGGGAGATGGGGGCAACAAACAGATAAGCTCGGCCACATGGACTCAAGCAGCATGTGGACTCTGGCAGCATATGTGACTTGGTCAGTGTTCTGTTTTGTAAAAACATTTTTATTATACCACCATGAGATATACAGTTACAAAAGTGTTCATATTTGGGTTTCACTCATACAGTGTTCCAGCACTGTACCCTTCCCTAATACCAGTGTCCCGATTCCCTACCCTTACCTCAGCCTGCCTCTGTGGCAGGCTCTCCCCTCCCCTTCTCTTACACATTGTGGCTTGCAATACATACCATTAGAGGTTATCATGTATATCCTTTTGTCTACTTTCAATGCTCAGGTCTACGCTGGTATTATCATTTACCATAATTATTAGTACAGTGTTCCTTTTATCTGTACTACCTAACCTCTGACTCCCATCACATTTGCAGAAGGTTCTTATTGATAAGACCTTCTGATCCATGTTTTGTCTGGCCTTGGATATTGGTATCATGCTTTTTTTTTTATATCCCACAAATAAATGCAGTCATTCTATATCTGTCCTTTTCCCTCTGGCTAATTTCACTCAGCATGATCCTTTCCATGTCCATCCATTTATAGTCAAATTTCACGACTTCATTTTTTCTAACAGCTGCGTAGTATTCTATTGTGTAGATGTACCACAGTTTCTTTATCCAGTCATCTGTTCTCAGACACTGTGGTTGTTTCCAGATTCTGCCTATTGTGAATAGTGGTGAGTGTTCTTATACTGGGAATAGACCCAATCAAAAGATTGCTCTGTTTCACTTTCTTTCACTGTTGTTTTCTGGTGAGATTACTGGCAGTCTTCTGTAAGCAGTGTTTTGGGGGTGGGGAGTTTACACCACACTTAACCATGCAGCTGTGCTCAGGGCTTAAATCCTGGCTCTGTACTCAGGGATCACTCCTCGTGGTGCTTAAACGATCATAGTTGTTGTTAGAGAACAGATCTGCTGTATACAAAGCCAGCTTCTTAGCCACTGCACTATCTTGCTGACCACTGGGCAACAGTTCCTGTTAATTCATTCCTAATGCCTTGTTTGGCTAGGGGCAGGGATGAAGTTCAGTGGTAGAGCACTTTTGTGTTTGAGGACGTGATTTGATCCCTAGTACATGTCCCCGTGCCAACACACACACACACACATACTCACACACACAAAACACGGATTACTTTGGAATGTGAATGCTGTCCATATTGACTGTTTGAGTGTGGGAATTCCTGCTGAACTGGGAGAATTTGTTGCTGTTTGTACTGTCCACACTGACATTGGATTTTCACCTTGTGGTGACAAGGCCAGTGCACAGGGTTTGTGTGGGTGTGCAGCTACTCTGTATTTCCTGACTCCTTCCCTCTTTCTTCTCAGATTGTGTACTAAAATTAGACTTGAAATCATTCTCCTTCGCTCTAGCCCCATCTAAACACTTTCCGCTGCATCCTAAAATTGCCTTGGACACTTTGTGGATGTGTTTTAGGTTGTTGCAATGAACAGTAGCCTGTTTGATGAATACTTCCTCCATAGACTGGTATTTGTTTTCAAAATTCCTGAGTTATGGTGATTAGCCAACAATGGAAAAGACAACTGTTAGAAAACAGTAATGCTCAGAAGACACTTTTATTATTCTTCCCACTTAGTGAATACATCTTATAGTTATCTCTGAAAGAAGTATTCATTTAGACCTACTAAATGCTGTAGATGGTGGTTTCATGTTTGGCATGATATTACTGATAACGCTATACTTCTAACTGCAGGGAAGAACCTTTGAGAGTAATATCCCATCCGCATAATATAATTTCAAAGGACACGCATCCTTCTGGACACATTGCTAATGGAATTCTTAAAAATTAGCACACAGAGGCCCCACTCTAAGCCTGTGTCTGTGCTCCACTAATGGCCTTACCTGATTCAATGTGCATAGCAGACATAGCAAGAGAAGACTTAGAGCTTATCTGGTTTTGTGGTTATGGTGGAATTCTCAGATGGTTGAAAAATCAATGTGGAGTTGTTCTCTATTTTTTTTTGGTCGTTTACTCAGAAAGTGGTGTAGTTTTGAAGTCTTTCTAATACTTCTTTATCTATAGATCATAACATAAGTCACCTATGCCATCTTGCATAAATAGTTGGAGCCATAAAAAAGACTCTGTAGCTCAGTTTTAGTTATTGAGGATTATATTTGATTAGTTTTATTGATGTTACTCATGATTATATTTTGTTAAGAACATCTTATCAACCCGATTGTAATGAAGAGGTAACACGTGTTTCATATGATCATTGCTATAAGTTTGCAGCTCATGTGTAAACATTGTTGTCACCTGTAACAGGATGTATTTCTCATGATCCCTCTTATCGTGCCATGAACTGACTCTCTATCACAAGGTGAGACCCATGCAGTTTCAAAACTGCATCATTTTTTTGTCCCCCTCTTCCCCAAACTGCAGGTCTTACTTATGTCATACTGGACCTCCTGATATTTAAACCACATTCGAGTAGTCATTCGGCTAAATAAGAAAAATGTAGCCAGGGTGGAGAGTTAGTGCAGCAGATACGGTGCTTGCTTGCCTTGCATGCAGCTGAGCCACATTCAATCCTTGGCACCTTTTATGGTACCCAAGCCCTCCTAGGAGAGATCTCGAGTACAGAGCCAGCAACCAGCCCTGAGCACAGCTCTGCCGGTCATAAACAAAAAAGAAAAATGTAGCCATCCTGTATTTGAACATAACCACTCTATTTCCTCTGAATGTCATTCAATTGCTGGGTTTCTTGATCATGACTATAAGGTTAAGGTTATTTTCTTAAGGAGAGGCCTGTCTTTTGTTGTTTGGTGCTAGATGCCAGCACACATAAGTGCTCTCTAACTTTGATGAACACCTTATGAACATCTTTGTAATTGTATATCTCACGGTGGTATAATAAAATATTAAAAAAATGAAATGAAATTTGAATGTGGGAAATGCATTTCTTAGTTTCTACTGATGAATGATTTGGGGTGATTATTACACGCCGACACTGCATACCTGGCGGAAATCTTCCCCATCTTCACCTTCCTGCCATGAGAGGCCCTTCTGTCCTCTCTTGGATGAACTGTCCATTTTGGGCACTTGTTTTGATGTTACTTTTTTGCAGTTGTGAAGAATCAGTGAGAATGGGTATGCAGATAACCTTTCAAGATATTGGTTTTTTTCATTATTTTGGAATGTATAATTAAATTATATTAAAATGACTATGGATCGTATACAATTCTGTTAGTGCTTTCATCCTATTTTCGGTAGCTCCAGTGCCATTGCTATCCTTCGTGCTTCTGGACTCCATTCTCTGTACACTCTTGCTAGCACTTAATATTATTTTTTTCCAGTTGGCCATTCTAATGAGAGTGAGTTGATATTTCATTGTGTTGTAGGTCTATATTTTCTTAATGTTTAATGATCTTTCATATTTACTGGCTATTTGTACATTGTCAATGTCAATGTCTTCCCGTTCATCATCGATTTGCTCGAGCGGGCACCAGTAACATCTCCATATGTCCTGTCTCATGATAGTAGAGCCCAAAGGCATCTGCTTGCTCCAGGAACATAAAGAGCCTCAATCCATTCTGGAATGAGGTCTATAATTGTAACTGGTATTTGGCATATCAAATACAACACGGGTAGTTTGCCAGGCTCTGCCGTGCAGGTAGCATACTCTTGTAGTCATCTCTAAGTCTAGCATTTTTTGATGAACCGGCGCAGCCACTTGTGGCAGCGCGAGCCGGGCTGTGGTAGGCTGGTATGCTGGGTGGATTTCTGATGAGAGAGAAGTCTGGATGTGGAAAATGAAGGCCCTCATAGAGTGGGGGGTCGTCTGGCTTGTTGCAAGGCTCTGCTGGGGTGGCGAGCCAGGGCTAGAACCCGCGATCCCTCCCTGGGCACCTCGTGAGCGGCTGGGCAAAGGGAGAGCCAGTAGTAGCTCTGCCCCATGTATGTGAGTCTTTCACATTTGTACATTACTTGGAGAAATGTCTAAAGCTGTTGTCTTTTAAAAATGAGACTGTAAATAATCAACTTAAAATAAATAATGATTTATCTATTATTAGAGTCTGATTTGACTGTTCTTTGTTCACCTTCAAGAGTTTTTGATTTTTTAAATTCTGGATATTAGCCAGAGTAACCATTTTTCATAAAAATTGTTTCTTTCATCAGTCGTGTTTTGATTCTGTTCTGGTTTCCTTTGCAGCACATAGATTTTAAAATTTTGATGTCGCCCTATTTTACATGTGGATATACAGCCTTCTTAGCACCATTTTTTTTTGAGAGCTTCTCTTTATCCCACTCAGTATTCTTGGCTTCATTACCAAATATCAGTTAACTCTATATGTATTGATTTATTTCTGCACTCCTAATTCATTCATCTGTGCTCCTATTAGGCTAATGCCACATTGTTTTGTTGAAAACTTTTGCATTAATATTCATTATGGATATTGGTCTATTTCTCATTCCTTGTAGTATCTTTATTTGGTTTTGGTGTCAGGGTTGCTTTGTCCTCAAAAACTTAAATTGAAAGTTAATTTTTTGAGAGTTTATAAAGGATTAAGAATAATTCTTTTAGTATTTGGTAGGATTCTTTTTATTAGTTTATTTTTGTTGTTGTTGTTCTTGGGCCACACCCATCAGTGCTCAGGGTTTACTCCTTGCTCTGCACTCCTACTCTTGGTAGGCTTGGGGATCAACTGGGGTGCTGAAGATCAAACCTGGCTATGTGCAAAGTGAACTACCTACCCTGTACTATCTCTTGAGTCCCAATATTTTTTTTTAAGTAAATATTTGTAGGCTGGCTGCAAAGGACCCACCACGCAGAGACCCGCCCTTCAGAGGAGAGTATTTCAAGCGCAGGAATGCTTGAGCCTAAGACACAGGTACACCCGGCAGAGCAGAAACCAGCTTTCCCTGTTGGCGCGGCCGCACAGCGGCGCGCAATTTACCTCCAAATTCAACCCACCCCTCTGAGAGAGTCCCACAAATTAATGAGAATATAGTGCCCGCATGGCAGAGCCTGGCAAAGCTCTCCGATGTGTGTTCAATATGCCAAATCCAGTAACAGAAATGTTTATTTTCCTGACCCCGAAAGAGCCCTTTAATACGGCAGCAGTAAGAAAGGCAAACAAGCAGTGCCACACAAAATTTCTTGGCCATCCTAGGGTTGCCAAACGAAGAAGGACTAAAATGACTGTCTGTACTTTCAATGCATGTACACTGGCATCGGAAGCATATATTGAGGATCTGATGCTGCAAGCAAAAAAGATCAAGTACGACATCATTGGTCTGACTGAGACAAGGAGGTGTCAGTTGCATCATGCTGTATTTGACACCGGAGAAGAATTGTTCCTTGGAACATGCGACGAAAGAGGCGTCGGTGGCGTTGGTGTCCTTGTCAACACGAACATGGCCGTAAACATTGATTCATTTGAATGCGTTACAAACCGAATAGGACGATTACACTTGAAGAGATGTGGCCCACTGCCAGCAATTTCTATCTTCATTGTCTACACACCAACATCCACATACAAAGAAGATGAAATTGAGAAATTCTACATGGAATTGGAGGAGTTCTATAAAAAGATCACACCTTCTACAAGATCATAGACGGTGATTTTAATGCCAAGATAGGACCAAGAAGATCGGCTGAAGAACTCCACATCGGGACCCATGGCCTAGAATGGAACGAACAGAGTGAGAGACTATCTGAGTTCATCATGTCCACCAAGACCATTCATGGGAACTCACAGTTCCAGAAAGCTGAAGCAAAATGTTGGACATGAGAATCTCCTGGAGGACAGTTCCATAATGAAATTGACCACATCATCTTCAATAGATGGTTTTGTCTGACCGATGTAGCTGTTGTACCCAAATTCCAAACAGGATCAGACCATCGTCTCCTTCGTGCAAAATTCTACTTCCCGCAACGGGAGAAAAGGCTGCAAAGTTTAAGAAGAGAACTCCCAGAACGACCACCAACTGGGAACTCTTTGGCACCATTGCAGCAACATGGGAAGATACCATCATTGACAACATCAATGAAGAATACAACCGACTGCTTCAGCACCTCCATGATTGTGCGAAGAATGCTGAGAGAGAGAAAGACACAAAAGGACGCCTGTCTTCAGAAACTCTCTAGCTCATTCGCCAATGTAGCAAGGCGCGAGCCTCAGGAGACCAAATGCTAACATCCAAGCTTGCTAAACAGTGCAGAGAAGCGATAAAAGAAGACCTCAAAGACAGAAGAGCAGAAATACTGGAAGATGCAGCAGAAGCCAGGGAAAAGCATTCGCACTGCCCGCCTTTCCTTTGCCAACTATAAGACCAAGATGACTGCCCTCCAACGCCTGATGGATCTATCACATCTTCCAGAAAGGCAATGGAGAAGATTATCCATGACTTCTACTCAAATCTCTTTGATAGCCACGTCCACCTGCCCATATACCAAATTCCACAGGATGGATATGTCATTCCCAACGTTCTCCCTTCTGAAATCCGACATGCCATCTCGTCAGTAAAGAAGGGAACAGCACCAGGCCCAGACAAAGTCAGACCCGAACACCTGAAGAATCTGCCGTCAGTACTCATCAATACACTAGCTCGGCTGTTCACACGATACCTGTCCGAATGCAAGGTGCCCTCCCAATGGAAAACCAGCAGGACAGTTCTAGTGTTCAAGAAGGGAGACATTCACGACATTGGCAACTATCACCCCATCTGCCTGTTGTCTGTCATCTACAAGCTGTTTACACGGGTCATCCTGAACAGGATTACCAGAACACTAGATGAAGGACAACCATGCGAGCAAGCAGGCTTCCGGAAAGGATTCAGCACAATCGACCATATCCACACATTAACCAAGCTCATTGAGGTTTGTAGGGAGTACAAGATGCCGCTCTGTCTCACGTTCATTGATTTACAGAAAGCCTTTGATTCTGTGGAGACTGAAGCAGTCATCGAAGCCCTAGCCAAACAGGGTGTTCAAACCCAATACATCAAGATCCTTCGTGAGCTGTATGACGGATTCACCACCAGGATCTCACCATTCTACAAAGAAGTGATCATTAATGTGAAAAGAGGGGTTCGACAGGGTGATACCATTTCACCAAAACTCTTCAGCGCCACCCTCGAGAACATCATGCAACAATTATAATGGGAAGGAATGGGAGTGAAGTTAGATGGTTGGCAATTACACCACCTGTGCTTCGCTGATGACATCGTTCTAATAACACCAAACATTAGCCAAGCGGCACAAATGCTGGCTGACTTTGACCGAGAATGTGGTAAGATAGGTCTACAGCTGAATCTGAAGAAAACTATGTTCATGAGAAATGAACTAGTTCCTGAGGCCCCATTCACTCTCAATGGAACAAACATCTCTGAATGCAGCAGTTATGTGTACCTAGGTCGAGAAATCAACATGATGAACGACCTAAAACCTGAGCTGCGCAGGAGGAAGAGAGCGGCATGGAATGCCTTCAAAGGCATCGAAGAAATAGCTAAAAGGACAAAGAACCTCCGGCTCCAAGCACATCTCTTTGACTCCACTGTTCTCCCTGCATTAACATACGCCTCAGAGACCTGGGCCCTACGAAAGCAGGATGAGAATGCTATTTGGGTCTCCCAGAGAGGAATCGAAAGAGCTATGCTTGGAATATCACGCCTCACTCAAGTGAGAGAAGGAATCGGAGTTCTGACCTCCGTCGCTATTCCAGAATCAGGGATGCTGTCTCGTTTGCCAAGGCATCGAAAATCAGATGGGCTGGACATGTAATGCGATTTGGAGACAACCGCTGGACTAGAGCCATTACTGACTGGATCCCACGGGATATCAAAAGACCTCGTGGTCGCCCACATACAAGATGGTCAGACTTCCTTGAAAAGACCTTGAAGGAACGGTTTGAAGCTCTTCATATTCCTGAATCAACCAGATGCCATTGGGCTACATTGGCACATGATAGGGTCCAATGGAAATGTTACTGGCGCCCGCTCGAGCAAATCGATGAATAACGGGATTCAAGTGATCAAGTGATCAAGTGAATTAAATATTTATTTCTGTATTTGGGTATTTGTTAAAATAATTTATACATAAAATATTATAAATTTTTATTGAATAAAGACTATTTTACACTATGTTCGTGTCATGAGAGTGTTGACTTAAAGAGTAATTATCAGTAAATATTTCTTTGGTTACCACTATCATGTAACATCCTTTTCATTTTTTTACATAGCCTATGTATTTTCTTACATTTAAAATGAATCTCTGTAGCGTTATAGTTAAATTTGTTTTTACTACCCATTCACACACCTTCTGTCTTTTTCACAGTGTTTACTCCATTTGCATTTAAAGCAAAAAACTTTGAGGGAGGGATTCACTCTTGCTATTTTGTACATGTTTTTTATATGTTCCTATATGATGTTTGCTGTTTTCTGCCCTACTTTCCCTCTCTTGGCTTCCTTTTTGTTCTATTGGTAGCAACAATATTTTCTGTGTGGAAAATAAAATTTTTTATTTTCTGTGTATTGTCTATATATGTTTTCTTTGTGATGACTAAGGAGATTATATGTAGTTACAATATTTTCCCTCTATATTATAAATGTATTGGCATAATTATATAGTTGTAGCTCTCTTTTATACTTTCACTTTTAAAATTTTATATCAGAATTTAAAGTAATTAATACACCACCATTATAGTTATTATAGGATGTTGTATCTGTCTGTATATTTATCTCTTGACAGCTTTATATTTTGACATGCTTTTAAATTGCTGTCTAGTAGCTTTTTATTTCATTTGAAAGACTCATATTAATATTCCCTTGTAAGCTAGGTTCTAGTATAGAGGAACTCCTTTGACTTTTGTCTTGAAAAATATTTATTTCTCTTTTGCTTTTGATGATAATTTGCTAGATACAGTATTCTTGGTTGGAATTATATTTCTTTTGGCATTATAAACATACTGACTCATTTGCTTAGGTCTATAATGTTTTTTGCTGAGAGACCTATCAATAGTCTTATAGGAGTGACCTTGTATATGATGAATTACTTATCTCTTACTGTTTTAAAGATCCTTTGTTCGTCTTTTGAACAGCTTAATTTTATGTCTCAGTGTGGACTCTTGAGATTAAAGTTAGTTGAAGTCTACTGAGATACTTGAATGTACATGTCTATTTACTTTATGTAGTTGGGAATTTTTTAATTTTTTTGTCATTATTTCTTTATGCTCTCTGCCAATTATCTTCTTTTGAGATTCCAGTGATGTGTGAGATGGCTTATTTATTAGTGTTCCTTAAGTACTTTATGGTTTCTTTTCTTCTTTGCTGCATTCTTTGGAAAATTTCAAGTGACCTGTCTTCAAGTTCATGGATTCTTTCTTGTGCTTAATCAGGTCTACTGTTAATTTTTTTCTAATGAGTTTTTCAATTAGTTTAGCTACAAAATATATGAATTAAAAAACAATTTCTTCTTCTATATTGTTATTCCCCCTTTTATTGACTATTTAAAAAAAAGTAATTTTCCTGGAGGTGGAGTGGTAGAGCCATAGTATAGTTGCTGACCCAGGTATAATCTCTGACATCCATATAGTCTTCCAATTCCTTCCAGGAGTGATTCTGAAGTGCAGAGCCAGGAAAAAAGTCCTGAGAATGACTGGGTATGGTCCAAAAACCAAACAAATTCCCTCCCTTTGTTGTTTTCCTGTGTTGTTTTATAAACAAAACACCTTTTATGAAAGGATAATTTTGAATCTTTGTAAGGTTTGTTTTGATTATGTGATTGGACCAAAGTACCTTTTTTCTTCCAATACCTTGTTAATTTTGGTGGGATTTGATCACCAGATTTACTTGTTAGCTGTACTAGTGAATCTGGAGACGTCTCAACCTTTTCTGGGACTACATCTTCCTTTGGCTTATGAGTAAAATTTCCCAACTAGAAAGGCTTGCTAATCTTTTTCAGAGATCATTTTCTCTCATTCCATCTGGTATCCCTGTGGAGTACTGCAGGTTCTCTGTGCAAGCACCAAGTTTTTCCTTGTTCTCAATTTATACTGGTTCCCTGCAGGGCTCTGAATCAGACCCTCAGGCTGTCCTCTGAAAAGTCATAATGTTAAATTTGTGATTCCGCTCTACTCTTTCCTGCCTGCGGGGAAACTGCTAGTTGGGTATTTTTGCCTAATAGCATCACCTGTCAAGGAAAGGCAACTGAAGGAGAGAAGCAATGACATGTCCTTACCCCTAC
>JAJIBD010021280.1:27500-56248 GCA_021461705.1 Cryptotis parvus
TGGAAAACCAGCAGGACAGCTCTACTGTTCAAGAAGGGAGACATTCATGACATTGGCAACGATCGCCCTATCTGCCTGTTGTTCGGTCATCTACAAGCTGTTTACTCGAGTCATCCTGAACAGGATTGGCAGAACATTAGATGGAGGACAACCATGCGAGCAAACTGGCTTCTGGAAAGGATTCAGCACAATTGACCATATTCACACGGTAACCAAGCTCATTGAGGTTTGTAGGGAGTACAAGATGCCGCTCTGTTTCACATTCATTGATTTAAAGAAAGCCTTTGATTCTGTGGAGACTGAAGTGGTCATAGAAACCCCAGCCAAACAGGGCATTCAAACCCAATACATCAAGATCCTTCGTGAGCTGTATTATGGATTCACCACCACGATCTTACCATTCTACAAGGAAGTGATCATTGTCAAAAGAGGGGTTCACAGGGTGATACCATTTCACCAAAACTCTTCAGCGCCACCCTCGAGAACATCATGTGATAATTAGAATGGGAAAGAATGGGAGTGAAGATAGAATGTTGGCAACTACACCACCTTTGCTTCACTGATGACTTTGTTCTAATAATACCAAACATTAGCCAAGCGGCACAAATGCTGGCTGACTTCAACCGAGAATGTGGAAAGATAGGTCTACAGCTGAATCTCAACAAAACTATGTTCATGAAGAATGAACTAGTTCCAGAGGCCCCATTCACTCTCAATGGAACAAACATCTCTGAATGCAGCAGTTATGTGTACCTAGGTCGAGAAGTCAACATGATGATCGACCTAAACCCTGAGCTGCACAGGAGGAAGAGAGCAGCATGGAATACCTTCAAAAACATCGAAGAAATAGCGGAAAAGACAACAAACCTCCGGCTCCAGGCACATCTCTTTGATTCCACCATTCTCCCTGCATTAACATATGCCTCAGAGACCTGAGTCCTACAAAAGCAGGATGAGAATGCTATTTGGGTCTCCCAAAGAGGAATTGAAAGAGCTATGCTTGGAATATCACGCCTCACTCAAGTGAGAGAAGGAATCCGGAGTTCCAACCTCCGTTGCTGTTCCAGAATCAGGGATGCTGTCTCGTTTGCTAAGTCATCCAAAATCAGATGGGCTGGACATGTAATGCGATTTGGAGATGACTGCTGTACTAGAGCCATTACCGACTGGATTCCACGGGATGTCAAAAGATCACGTGGTCGCCCACCTACAAGATGGTCAGACTTCTTCGTCCAAGACCTTGAAGTGCAAGTCTTTGAAGACTTGCCCTTCAAGGGCAAGTAGAACGGTTTGAGGATCTTCATTTTCCTGAAGCAACAGATGCCATTGGGCTACAATGGCACGTGATAGGTTAGATGGAGATGTTACTGGCGCCCACTCGAGCAAATTGATGAATAATGGGGATGTCAAGTGATCAAGGCTATTATAAGTATATAGTTTCTTGACATCATCTACTTTTGTGGGTGGTGGGCAGTAAGTGACAGTGCTTGTCTATGTTTGGTTTTATCTGAGGAATCATTCCTGGTGGTGCTTGGGGGATCGATCATATGTGTTGCTGGTGATCAAACCTCGGTCAGCCCATAAAATAAAGACCTTACCTTCTTTATTCTCTCCAGCTCATCATTCACTTTTTTTTTTAGCTTTAGAAGTTTTGCCATAAAAATTAGGCAAGAAGGATATGTTAAGAAGGATATGTTAAGAGCATCCAGATGTAAAAGAAGGCAAACTATCCTTGTTGGGGAGCTGCTGGGGTCCCCAACAGTATCAGGACAGATCACTTTTATATTTTGACAGAGTCATCTGGAGTCATGAGAGATCAAATTGTCAACAGAGACTCATAATAGAACTAAGTAGTATCTTGATGTGTTCTCACAGGTTTTGTTGCTTTAAGCATGAAACTCATCTGTCTCTGTCTGTCTGTCTCTGTCTCTGTCTCCCTCCCTCCCTCCCTATCTCTCTCTCTCTTTCTCTCTCTGTCTCTCCTCTCGACCACCCATGGCAGTTTCAGGGCTTCCTCCTGACTATGCTCAAGGTCCTCCTGGCAGTACTTGGAGGATCGTATGTGGTGATTTGGGTTGAAGTGGGGTCAGCAGAACTCCTGTACTCTCTGGCCAACTCATTGCTGTCTTTATCTGTGGAGGGCTGGGGCTGGTAAGTGGGTGTGCAGGAGGGATTGTAGAATTCAGATGCCAAGAGTTTGATCGTAGTGATGTTCATGGAGTTGATGTTTTTCGTTTTGTGTTCTAAATCTCACTGATTTAATTACTTTCTTCAGTACGGAGATCAAATGGTTAAAGTTAGCATTTCTTCTCTGGAATATCTTCTTTCTATGTTTAAATTGCCCAGATAGTGCTAGGGAAAGATTCATGCCTTGAATTTTTTTTAACCTAAATGTAGCTATAATATGGAAATTTCAGTTTTGTACATTTTGGCATAGTACAAAATGCCCATGCACATATTTTTCATTTAATTTCATTTTAATTGCTTTAAAATTCCCATGTCCAGTGTCTATTTTAATCCCATGTTTGGCAACCTAAAACATTTTATTTCTAAAATTAATCCTTTAATTATATAGCATTTACTTGACTTGTGATTAAGACATCAATTAGGCAGAGTACGGAATCTAACTCTTACTTTTTTTTAATATGTAGAATAAGTAACTTATTTTGATCAATGCCAGTGTAGCAGTTTTTAGGAGAGCTGAAGGCTACTCCTAGTGATTTTTAGCCTATAAGATTGAATGGTTGAAAGCCAGGCCCAAGGATACCATGTTACTCAGGCCTGCAGTGCTAAGGAACACCAGGGACAAACCCAATGGTGCTAATGTGCTTTTAAGGCCCGAGCCAGTGATGTTATGTGATAACCCAGGTGCTGGAGACTGAATTGAGGTTCTATAGGTATATGCCCTAATCTCCCATGAGCTTCTCATCTCCAGAAAGATACATATAGTATGTTGGTGTCATAGGAGGTAATGCCCCAAAGATGTTGGCGTACCAGTAACTAAAGGCTTATTCCAAATTTGTTCTTTTTTAAAAATTTTTTTATTTTTACAATTACAAAGATATACAATTAAAAAGTTCATATTTGGGTTTTGGTCATACAGTGCTCCAGCACCCATCCCGCCACCAGTGCCCATCTCCCACCACCAAAGTCCCCGGTTCCCTCCCCCCCTCCCCAGCCCTCCTCCATGGCAGGTTCTTTATTTCTTTCCATTTCTCTCTCTCTTTTCCTTCTCCTCCAGACTATGGATTACAGAACATACATTAAAGGGTTGTCATGTGTATCTTTTGCCTCTATTTAATGCTCAGTTCTAGGTTGGCATTAGTACCCTCGAAAATTGTTAGCACACTGTTCCATTTTCTGTCTTACCTAGCCTCTGACTCCCACACGTTTGTGATACCAAATTTGTTCTTTAATGTTGATTTTTCCATAATGGTTTGTGCTTGAAAACTCTGGACTGTGACTCCTCGAGTATATGAAGTTTACTGTAGAGTTAAGGTGACACATTTGAAACCTGGATCTCTCAGTTTTCTGATCCTGCAAACTCTCCCCTGCCATCCCCCACATTACAAAGTCTCTTGTGTCACACAGATTATGGCTCTGTTCTAGAGTATAGTCATGAGGACGATGACATTTGGTCAGTTCCAGGACATGTTGATTCACTTTTAAAGTGTAATCATACTTCTAAACAGCTCATAAAATCCTGTCTTTGGAGAAATTCTTGTTACGTTGTCACCCATTTATAAGTGGTTTTCAGTTTTTACAGCTACCAAATGAGGTTTTAACTTTGATTTTTGTGGTGCTTCATAACTGTGCCCACCCCCTTTTAATCTGTTCTGGATTATCTAAATTAATGAGGCTCTTCACCTGTCCTTGCATATAGCACGACTCCTTTAGTATTTTCTTCACCAGAGGCGAGGGTATGCTACCTTATTTTTAATAGCCTTTTAGTAAAAACTACCTATTTTTCTTTCTTTCTTTTTTTGAGTTACCGCTTTCTTATTTCCAATTCAATGCAAGAAAAAAAAATCATACAGTAGTATAATATGGGGAACTTTCCTGGGCTGTTTTTCCTTTTGAATCAGAGTGGAAATTTATGGTTTCATTGCCTTTCCATCCAAGTTTTCAAGCAATCAGTACTCTTATCCATGATTCTCACAGGTTCTTCTTACTGTTTTTCCTGACCTTGGAAGAAAACCCTTTGTTGCAATAGACAATTTTTTCTTAAGCAGAGGAAGAAAATAGATATAAAATTGTTTTTTCAATATCTAAAATAACAGACAAATCATCACCATTCCTATTATGTTCATTAACTTTTAATGTAACCAACAATACAAGGAAAATTTAGCAGTTTTTAAAAAAGAGAAAAATCCTTTATAATCTCGCCATTAAGAGGGAAGGTAACAGCAGCCACCTCACAAGTTTTGAGCGTCCATTGCAACAGATTTCCTGTTCACTAAGTACTCAGAGACCAACATTACTTTTCTTATGCTGGTGACATAAATAATTGTGCAGGACTGAAAACATGACTATAATAGAAAGTCAGGATTTTATTTTCTAATTGGAAAACAGAAAAAAAGAAATAATAATAAAATATTTCTGAGTACATATTTTTGTTGGTGATTACCATGTGAAAACAGACAAAACCTTTTTTTTAATCTCCTGTCCTAAAGATTCATTATTAGAAATAAGTAGAAGTAGTCTCTCTCTAAAACCTTGGAAATTCTCCATGAGAGGAGCATCTGGATTAAATTTGCAAAACAGAAGGGCTGATGCCTGTATTCACTCCAAGCTGCACTTGTGTTTGATAAGGACACTAGTTTCAAAATGAAGGAGGAGTGCCAGAGCAATAGCTCAGTGGGTAGGGCATTTTCCTTGTACGTTTCTGACCCAAATTCTATCGCCAGCATCCCATATGGTCCCCGAGCACTGCCAGGAGTAATTCCTGAATGCAGAGCCAGGAGTAACCCTGAGCATTGCTGGATGGGACCCCAAAAGCAAAAAATAAAACAAACCCCCCCAAAAATGAAGGAGGAACTGCAAACCAGAAGTCAGGTATTACAAAAGCTCAGTGAAAAATGATGCTAAGTCCCTCTGATACCTGCCCTCCTGCTTATATCTTCCTAAGGTAAAAGAATATATTAGCTTTTGAAAATGTCTTAAGAGTTTACCAGTAGGAAGGGAAAAAAGCGAATAAATAAGGAGTAGTTCATAGAAGCAAGCACATGATTTGCTCAAGTTAGCCTATCGGCCTACACAGAATGGCTGACCCCAACAGGCGCCTATAGAATCGAGAACACACCTTTGGTGGTGGTCATGCCTCTAGTGATCATAATTAGATTCATTCAGAGGTTGGTATCTGAGATCATGTTGCATCGTCTGCCTCCTTTGCTGTGGGCTGCTTGTTGTCCATGGTCTAAAAAGGAAACCCTCTGTTGAACCCTCCTTACTTTTCAGAAAGAAAAAGATGGACTCCATTTATCTCACAAGCTCTGTGCAGCTATTGCATTTCGTGCTGCCCACTCATTAAATATTGAAAGACTAATATTACTTTTATGATGGTGATTTATAAATAATTTCCCAGGGTTAATTTATGAATATTTAAAACTATGGCCACAATTTTACATACTGTGCATGGTCTCTAAACTATTTTGAAGATCCTCTATATCCAAAAAGCATTTTAAGAGAGTGCAGAACACTTTGTAACAACCCAAAAGGTAATACTAAAAAAAATACATCTGAAAGGAGATCTGTCCTAGAACTGACTAGCTATGTGGTCTTGATAATGGAATAAACATTTTTTTCTTTTTGGTCAATGAGAAAGAAAAAAAAGCGATTTAACGTTATTGGGGGAGTCATAAAATTTTGCAGAGGAAATCCTATTTACAAATTAAACTAAAGAATGGTAGTGTTCTGAGCCATTGGTGTTAAATCCATAAGAAAAGAGAATCTCACTGAACCTAATGCAGGGAACTGATGTGGTGATAAGGGACTTTTTTCCCTCTTTAACGGAGGTAGTCTCATTTTCTGCATCTTCACTAAAGAAAAACACTTATGTAGTCCAGTATTAGAATGAAAATGAACTCTATTCTTTTTCTTGAATAAAATTTATTTTATTAACCGTGGTTTACAATAGAACTACATGTGTACAACTTTTCAACACCTCACCTCCACTAAAATGTCTGCTTTCTCAACCAGAGTGCCCGAAAATCGATGACTGGATAAAGAAGCTTTGGTACATCTACACAATGGAATACTATGCAGCTGTTAGGAAAAATGAAGTTATAAAATTTGCCTATAAATGGATGGACATGGAGAAGATTATGTTGAGCGAAATTAGCCAGAAGGAGAGAGACAGATACAGAATGACTGCATTTATTTGCATGGCATAAATATATATGTACATATTATGATACCAATATCCAAGGTCAAGTGAAATATCAGGAGGTCTTGTCAAAGGTGGAAATTATCACAAACGTGTGGGAGTCAGAGGTTAGGTAAGACAGAAAATGGAACAGGGTGCTAATAATTGTCGAAGGTACTAATGCCAACCTAGAACTGAGCATGAAATAGAGGCAAAAGGATACACATGACAACCTTTTAATGTATGTTCTGTAATCCATAGTGTGGAAGGGAAGGAAAAGAGAAAGAGAGAGAAAGGGAAAGAAATAAAGAACCTGCCATGGAGGTGAGCTGGGGAAGGGGGGGAGGGAACCGGGGACGTTGGTGGTGGGAGATGGGCACTGGTGGAGGGACGGGAGCTGGAACACTGTATGACCAAAACCCAAACATGAACTTTTTAACTGTATATCTTTTTATTTGTATATCTCACGGTGGTATAATAAAATACTTAAAAAATAAAATGTCTGCTTTCTTCCCCCACTGTTTTAGGGTACACCCCTCCCCATTCCTGGCTCTCTCCAATATGGTAAACTCATTTATATAGACCATTTCACAGATTCTGTTGGTTTGGGGCATTTGTTTTACATTTTCTATGCTTCTTAATATCCCACATATGAAAAAGTTCATTCTGTTTCTTTCCCTCTCCTTCTGGCTGACTTCACCCAGTTCCATCTACATAGCAGAAACTTGCATGATTTTGTCTTTTCTTATAGTACTACACGGTGTATATGTATTTTAGTATCTTTATTCAGTCATCAGTTCTTGTGCATTTGGGTTGTTTCCAGATTTTGGCTATTGTGAATAGTGCTGTGATGAATATAGGAGCATGGATAATATTTTTTAAATTATCTTACCTGAAATATTATTATTTGCAGTATTATTTTTGATAGTTTCATGTGTACATTATTTCAACAGCACAGCTACCATCAGGTACCCAGCTAAATCCACCAGGTCCACAAAAATCCCTCCTGTTTCTACCTCTCCTCTTTGAGCTATGTTCTGTGGGCCAGATGTTCAGTCTATTGCCTTTGGTTATTTGTTTTTCCTACTGTGTTCTTTAGGTCCCACATAGGAGAGAGGTCATTGAGAGTTCATTGATCAGAATTCTTAAATTTTGATAAACCAGACAAATATTTAAATTTAAAATTATGTGACTAAAGTAATCACTGAAAGGTAATATATGACTGGGACAACAGGGAAAGGAGGTAGTACATCAACAATCTTTTTCTTTAATTCTAAGGAATCAATGTATATTGCCTTAAACTTACAGAGGCATCTGTGAGCAAGCGAGGTGAGGTTTAACTTCTCACTCTGTAGCCTTGCTTAGTTTCTTTATGAAAGTATCCATCTATACTCTTTATTTTTTTATTTTTAATTTTTTATTATACCACAGTGAAACATACAATTACAAAGGTGATCATAATTGGTTCTTGGTAATACAGTATACCAGCACCCATCCCTCCACCAGTGCCCCATTTCCACCACCAATGTACCCCACCCCCTCCTGCCCACCTCCATGCTTCCTTAATAGCAGGTACCCCAGTTTCCTCTCTTTCTCTCTCTCTCTCTCTCTCTCTGTCTCTGCATCATCTATACTCTTTAGAGTTGACAAAACACCAAAGATGAGTGTATTAGAGACTGGGATGAGGAATTATACTAGCAAAGCATCATGAATTCTGTACAAAAGATACAGTTTCAAATAGTTATTTTTATATTTAATTTTAATTTTATTTATTTATTTATTCTTGCTGTTTTGGTCACACCTGGCGATGCTCAGGGTTTACTCCTGGCTCTTTGCTCAGGAATTACTCCTGGCAGTGCTCAGGGGACCATATGGGATGCCGGGGATCGAACCTGGGTTGACTGCGTGCAAGGCAAACGCCCTACCCACTGGGCTATCACTCTAGCCCCTCAAATAGTTATTTTTTTAAAGGTACAATTTTACACCATTTGTAAGAGAAGTACCTGAACAAAATGGCACCAAATTTGACAATGACTAGGTAGGCAAGTGGATCCCAGAGAAGAGAAGTGCTAGCAAGGTTAACCTAGGGAACTTAAAGGCAGAAACATTAAATGGACAGGAGGTGCTATTTTGTAGTAGTAAAAGATACAGTGCATCAAGAAATTACTATGGTCATAGGTCTCCCGCCTCTTTATCTTTATTTGAACAGCATGAATTACAAAGTTGTTCACAATGCGGTTGTTTTAGGTATTCAGTATTTCAGCATCAGTCATACCACCAATGAGCCCTTACTGCCACTAAAGACCCTGGTTTCCCTCCTACCTCCCAAGCCTGCTCCCCTAGCAGACACTAATTACTTTATATTGCTTATATAGCTTATAATGATGGTGTATCAGTATTGTAGCAGCCACACACTCCAGGATCTCCAAAATCTTTAATGGGGTGATAAAGTTGAAGTTAACTTTTCAACAGGGCTTTGGGGCATGGGTGTGACTGCTGGCCATCTAGTGGAATGAATTTGAAGGAAGAGCCCAATCCTGACTCCATGAAAGCCTGGAGCTTTCAGTCAAAAACCCACATACCTAAGTTTTTCAACAGCTAAACTTTTGGGTGGAGCTCGCCCAAGCAGTGGAGTCCAGCCTTGAACATGGCAGTGATTGTGGAGTGTAGAGGTTTTCAGCTGCTGAGGCTCTGTTTGGACTGGCCAGACCCAAACCCGTCTACCTCCAGATTGTCCCAGTTGACTCAGCCTGGTGGACCAAGGGCATCTCTGCCCATTGCTGATCTCTTCGAGATTTATATATGAGTCGCTGAATCATGGCCAGTGATAAAGTGAATGCACTTTATCTGTCAGTCTGTCTGTCTGTCTGTCTATCTGTTTATTTATTTTTGTTTTTTGGGTCACACATGGTCATGCTCAGGGGTGATTTTCTGGCTTTTTACTCAGGAATTACTCCTGGCGGTGCTAGGGGACCATATGGGATGCTGAGGGTTGAACCGGGTTGGCCACGTGCTAGGCAAATGCCCTACCCGCTGTGCTATCGCTCTGGCCCTAGTGAATGAGCTTTGTAACAGGAGCTTCTGCTCTTCTCCAAGGTTTATTTATGGGTTTCTAGAGCATGGCCGGTAAGTGAGTTTGATTGAGTTGGAGTTAGTTTGTGGGCGTGGTTCCCACCTACCTAACTTTGGGTGGTTTCATCTCTGAAGATTTAGTTCTGGGTCATTGGAGACTGGTCAGAGGCACAGCACTGATTTTGTGGTATAAGGAAACCTGAAGGTGCCTTCTGGTTGCTGGTACATTTGTTCCACCCATTCAAGTTGACTGGCTGGTGTTGCCACCTGCAACCTGGCACTCTGGGTGGATGGCTGGGACCACCAGTCCAGGAAAACCTGGCCAGGGAGCTTTTCTTCCATTGTTTGCTGGTGTGGGCTGGTCCAGGAAGGAAATGGTAGTGGGGCCCTCCAGCTGGCAGACTATAGCCAGGAATCAAAGTACCTTCATAACCTCAAATCCCTTGCTCAATACCCAGAGGTATTGAGTTGGACCAAAAATGCCCTTTGAAGACTTATCAAAATTCTGTCATCACACATAGCACCAGACATGGGGCAGAGCTGCTACTAGCTCTCATTGTGCCCAGCTGCTCATGAGGTGCCCGTGAGGGATGGCAGGTTCTAGCCCTGGCCCGCCACCCCAGCAGAGCCTCACAATAAGCCAGACGACCCCCACTCCATGAGGACCTCCATTTTTCACATCCGGACTTCCCCCTTGTCAGAACTTCACCCAGCAGACCAGCCTATCACAACCCAGCTCACGCAGCCACTTGCGGCTGTGCGGTTCATCAATAAATGCTGGATTTTGAGATGACTACAAGAGTATGATGCCCGCACAGCAGAGCCTGGCAAGCTACCCGTGTCGTATTTGATATGCCAGATACCAGTAACAATTATAGACCTCATTCCCATGACCTGATGGAATGGTTTGAGGCTCTTTATGTTCCTGGAGCAAGCAGGTGCCCTTGGGCTCTACTTGCATGAGACAGGTCATATGGAGATGTTACTGGTGCCCGCTCGACCAAATTGACGAGGAACGGGAAGACAGTGACAGTGACAGTGACAGTGACACATAGCACCAAGAGCTGAGGGGCCTCTAGTAACCATGGGTCATGTTTCCACCATCACAACTCGACCCACTCCTGGGCGTTGTTCGCTGTGACAGGTCTTATTTAATGGCTCTCTCCTGGAGCCAGGACATCCATGGGGCACACACACTCACTCAGAAAGTTTTTGGCTTTATCTGCTATCCAGAGCACTGAAAAATGATGCTCCTACTCCTGTGGTCATAGACCTGGGCAAAAAAATAGTACTGAATTGGTAAAGCAAACCCTATTAGAATGTAAAAGAATGAAATGATATGGTAAGAGAATGTTAACACATAGTACATTAGTGTAACAGTGAGTAGACTTCATATACAAAAAAGAAAAAGAAAAACCCTACCAATTCCCAGACTTAGAAATGTTTGTACCTAGAACGACTCTAAAAACAGTGGGGTGAGAGTTGAGTGCAAACTCTTTATCCCTATCATAGATTTTAGCACTTTCTAGTAGAAGGAAGGAGAAGTTTACCTTCTGTGACATTTTCCCAAAAATTGAAGACTTTGCGATAAAGGTATTATGGGGAGATTATGTCATGATTCTTAGTATGTGAGGTATAAATTCGGTTCTTATTGCTAAGCCCCTGAGGACCAAGACTCCTGAGTTTCCCAACTCAGTGAAACACAATGACCCAATCCCAAAAGTGACTCTCTTGCCTTTCATTATTCTTTCTCCACCCCCAGTGCCCTTTATACTCTGTAGATTCTATTCAGTGCAGGAATTTTAGTGTCCTGGTTCACCAGAGTCAAAGGGAAGCTATGGAAGGACAGAGAAGTCCACTTGGTGCTCTGAAGGTGTCAAATGGAAAGGAAGCAGATAGGCAGGGCTGAGAAAGTGTGCTTTGAGTCTCTGAAAAAGCTTTTCTAGCACTAGAAATTTGGAAGGAAATCTATATCAAATCCAGGTGAGCAATTTTTAAAAAGCTTCCTGATATATACTTTTTAATCAAATAGAATTATAACGTTATTACAATCTTTGTACCCTGTACACTTTTAGTAACTTGGTACTTAATGTGTAAATATGATTTTTTATCAAAAGTCTTTAAAGACCTTATTGATAAAAAAAGACAGACATAGTATCAGTGCCTTACTCTTAAACCCTCACCCTCCCCAGCTTTTCATAATGTACTGGTTGGAAGCCTTTGTGAAATCAATACAGACAATTTATCTGGACAACCTGATTAGAAGGCTCATTTTAGATAGACTTGATCCCAGATTGTGGACAAGGCTTACTTGAACTCATAAATGGAAGGGACACAATCAATAATTGAAGTGCTACGCCTTTAGGTACCTTAAGCTATGAAGCTCTCAGGATTGGATGAGGAATGATTCATACCAAGAACTAGAAGAAAATGATTCATACCACGTTTTAAAAATACCACTGTTTCAGGGCCAGAGCAGTGCTGCAGTGGGCTGGGTGTTTGCTTGCCTGCAGCTAACCTGGGTTCAATGCCTGACACCACATATGATCACCAAAGCCTTGCCAGAACTGATCCCTGAGCACAAAGCCAGGAGTAAACCCTGAGCATCTCTGTGTGCAGCCCCTAACAAAAATATATTAATAAATCAATTAAATAAAAATATTCAAATATGGTAGTGATTACAATTCAGACATTAGGAGAACTAAGAAAGTGACATTTTTAAGTGATTAAAAAAGTGGCTGGGCACTACATGACAGCATTTGTTTAGTTCCTTTAAAATTGCTGCCATGTTTTCTAGTAAGAAGGCAGAGGAACCGTAGTGATAGTGCAGCAGGTAGGGTGTTTGTCTTGCACATGGTGGCCCGGGTTCAATCCCTGGCATCTAATATGGTCCCCTGAGCACTGCCAGGAGTAATTCCTGAGTGCAGAACCAGGAGTAAACTCTGAACATTGCCAGGTGTGATCCGAAAAGAAAAAAAAAATGTAGAGTCACTTTCCCTGCACATTGCTCGTCGAAAGCCATAGATGATCCTTTGAAATGACACCAATAAAGTGGAATGGATATAATTTCAAACCCACAGAGGTGCTTTGAGTGTGTCAAAATTACAGGACATAGCAGAGGTCTGTTCAGATTTTATTTGTCAGTTACATGGGGCAGCATTTTATACAGAGTGTGCGGTTTCAGGGGTCCCTCACATTGGTGTGGCCACAGTGCTTGCTCAGAATGGAGCACCCCTCATCTCACCTTCCATTGATCTGCGATAACACTTAGGAATCCACATTTTAGGCTGGGCTCCAGGAAGTTTTTACACCCTGAAGGTTGAGAACACTGTTGAGGGCCATTAGGTTTCTGCAGGCAAACCTATTTCCCTGTATTCATTTTCTGTTATACAGCGTAGGAACTTAAGAGTTTATTTCTGGTAAATATGGAACACTGTCTCCAAGTTAATAAGAACTCTGTTGTGTCAAAAAATATTCTCTTCAAAATTCCTCTCTGAAATTGATCTTAAAAAAGACCTGCTGACTCAAATGCTAAACAAATATGTCCTCTTGCGGGCTGCTGCCTGTCAGGATTGCTGACCTTACGTTTATATATTCAAATGCTTCCTGAAAGTCAAAAACAGATTTTCAGAAGTTTCAAATGGAAAAGAACTGAGCCTGTCACTTGGTTTTAAAAGAATGAAATAGAGATAAGACAAAATGGTTTAAATAAATTTTACTTCACAAAGCGTGGAGGTGGTAAGATGGGAATAAACATTTTCGTAAGTGCTATCTACTGAGTTTGAACTGAGAATATAATGAAATAAATCTCCCCCCTGTCCACAACTAATATGTATTAGAAAGCCACTAGGCCTTCTAGCCCTGCTGTCCAGAATTAAATGACAGTAATATTTTTTTTATTTCTCTTTGGCTCTTTATTGAACTTTGTTGTGAAATAAGTTTGAGAAAATGTTACAATAAAATGATAGGTTAAAAAATGCAGAGGGAAATAAAACACCAGCACTTGTATGATAATAATTTCTTATGGAAAAGCAAAGAGGTACAGATCTTCCAGAGAGCAGGGAGTTGTGAGATTAGAAATTGGGCTATCTATCTATCTATCTATCTATCTATCTATCTATCTATCTATCTATCTATCTATCTATCTATCTGTCTGTCTGTCTGTCTGTCTGTCTGTCTGTCTGTCTGTCTGTCTGTCTGTCTGTCTGTCTGTCTGTCTATCGTCTGTCTGTCTGTCTGTCTGTCTGTCTATCTATCTATCTATCTATCTATCTATCTATCTATCTATCTATCTATCTATTTTTGCTTTTGGGGTCACGCCCAGCATTGCTGAGGGGTTACTCCTGGCTCTGCACTCAGGAATTACTCCTGGCCGTGCTCCAGGGACTATATGGGATGCCGGAATTAAACCAGGATTGGCGACATGAAAGGCAAATGCCCTACCCACTGTGCTATTGCTCCGGTCCCTGGGTTCTTTAGTTGTTATTTGGTATAGTTTCCCCCTTCCTCCTTTTGAAGAGTTTTCTGTTGAATAAACTAGAGACTTCTTTGGCTGGTAATGAGGAACTTTGCCTGAGAATGGCTTTTTTTCCCCTTGACCTCCAGGTCAAGAGAGTCCTACCAGAATGGAGTCCCACCAAAGAGAGGATCTCACCTGAGAAAGAGCCCTACTAAAAAAAGGCCCCCTTTATATACACCAAAGTAATCTTAATTTCAGGGAGGGTCTTGTCAACAAAAAACTTCAAACAGCTTCTAGATAGTAGAAGAGTGTGGGAGGGTGGTGCCACACCCTATTATAGGTATAAACAAAGGATTACACCAAGGACTAATCACTTCTTCCAAGATTATCTCTCATGTAAAACACTGGAGAGAGGGGGACGGTATAAAATAATACATCTTAATTTCATGGGCTTCATGTAATCTAGATGGTGCCCACAAGGTCCTTCTTATTTATTATCTGCACAAGGGTGATTCTGAGTATTTTGTTCTCTGAAAGGGTTACACTCGTCTGATAAGGGCAAACTAATATGGTCCTTTCTATAATCTAAAACGATAGTCTAAACATAGACAGGGTGGTAGTCTCCTGGTAAATTCTAACTGTCCCACACTGTGTCCAGTGGGTATAAAGAGGGCCTGTGCCCAATCTAGAGAACACAGAAGTCTTAGTATCACTGTATCACTGTCTTCCCATTGTTCATCGATTTGCTCGAGTGGGCACTAGTAACATCTCCATTAGTCCTGTCACAAGCAAGTGCAACCCAAGGGCATCTACTTGCTACGGGACAGGAGGAGTCTGAAACCATTCTTCAGGTCATGGAACTGAGGTCCATAATAGTTACTAGTCTTTGGCATAAAAAGTAAATAAAACATGGTAGCTTGCCAGGCTTAACCTGTACCGTGGCATAGTCTCAGAAGAAGGCTCTCAACCCGAGCATTTACTGATGAAACTTAAAGGGGGAAGATCAGGTTTTCCTCTTTGATGGAGCTCTGAGGAACTATGGAGTCTGGATGTTGAGAATGACTAACTGCATGATGTGTGATTTTTTCTGACTTCTTGCCAGGCTTACTGGTATCAGTTAAAACGTCTATAACTGTTTACTATGTATAAATGTGAAAGAAATTGGGAAGAACCTTATGCAAAATTCAGTATCCTATAAAAATATCGCGTGGCTGCTTTGCGGCTGCATGCCAAGGG
Source organism: Cryptotis parvus (assembly GCA_021461705.1). Classification (NCBI taxonomy): domain Eukaryota; kingdom Metazoa; phylum Chordata; class Mammalia; order Eulipotyphla; family Soricidae; genus Cryptotis; species Cryptotis parvus. Next base: position 42,632 of record JAJIBD010021280.1, read on the forward strand.
ACATGTGGGTCTGGCATGGGTGGGTCTCTCTCTTCCGGGGCAACTGGCATGGAGGCGGAGGAAAGGGCAGGGCCCAAAACTCCACTCCGAGTCTGGCCAGCATGGTCTCTCCCCGCTCATGAGAGCAAACCCTTGGAGCAATGTTGGACTCGGCCAGGGATGGCTGAGCCCCCTTACCGGGAGGTCAGTTCCATGGGTTGCTTCCACATGGGGCCGGCCGAGCAGCACAGTTGTGGGTCTGAAGTGGATGGGTCTGGATCTTTTCACAGTTGCAAATCTTAGTAGATGTATTATTATACATCTACTAAGATTTGCAGCCCCAGAAGAGGCTCGTCCATCCCCTGGCCGAGTCTAATATTGCTCCAAGGGTTTGCTCCCATTAGCAGGGGAGAGACCATGCTGGCTGGACTCGGAGTGGAGTTTTGGGCTCTGCCCTTTCCTCCGCCTCCATGCCAGTTGCCCCGGAAGAGAGAGACCCGCCCACACCAGAATCAGCTAATTTGCAACCCTGGAAAAGATCCAGACCCATCCACTTCAGACCCACAGTCTTAATAGATGTATAATAATAAGTCAGAAGTTACTCATTCAGAATCAAGGTGACTTCTGTAACTACCACACCCTCCATCAGTGTTTGCATCACTGTATCACTGTATCACTGTCTTCCCGTTCATCATCGATTTGCCCGAGCGGGCCCCAGTAACATCTCCATATGTCCTGTCTCATGCTAGTAGAGCCCAAGGCATCTACTTGCTCCAGGAACATAAAGAGCCCCAATCCATTCGGAATGAGGTCTATAATTGTTACTGGTATTTGGCATATATCAAATACAACACGGGTAGCTTGCCAGGCTCTGCCGTGCAGGTAGCATACTCTTGTAGGCACCTCTAAGTCCAGCATTTATTGATGAACCGCGCAGCCACAAGCGGCTGCGTGAGCCGGGCGCTGATAGGCTGGTCTGCTGGGTGGAGGTCTGACGAGAGAGAAGTCGGATGTGGAAAATGGAGGCCCTCATGGAGTGGGGGGTCTTCTGGCTTGTTGCGGGGCTCTGCTGGGATGGTGGGCCAGGGCTAGAACCCACCATCCCTCCCGGGTGCCTCATGAGCGGCTGGTCACAGGGAGAGCCAGTAGCAGCTCTGCCCCATGTCTGCAAGTCTCTGGACCGGCATACCTGAGCCGGATTTAAGAAAGACTGCTGCAGGGTGGAACTTCGATGAGCCGGGCGCTGATAGGCTGGTCTGCTGGGTGGAGGTCTGATGAGAAAGAAGTCCGGATGTGGAAAATGGAGGCCCTCATGGAGTGGGGGGTCTTCTGGCTTGTTGCAAGGCTCTGCTGGGATAGTGGGCCAGGGCTAGAACCCACCATCCCTCCCGGGTGCCTCATGAGCGGCTGGTCACAGGGAGAGCCAGTAGCAGCTCTGCCCCATGTCTGCAAGTCTCAGTGTTTGCATAGAAGAGAGATTTCGATAGTATGAACTGGCTTAAGAACATGTAAATAGATTAAGCTGGAAGTGGATAAAACAGCAAAGCTCCCAAGCTAGCTAGGCCTGCCATTCAAAATATAGCACTCATGGTTTTCCCATGGTCATTTACTTTGCTTATTGTGAAAATGAAGACCTATGAACCCACAGACTAATCCAAGGATCAGAGCAGTTTCTTTTGTCTGTTTCTCACCCTTTGTCCACTCTCTCCCTCTGTCTACTATCAGATGTTACCCCTATTTCAGACACTGTTTATTGTTCTCTGGCTCTTCCCCCTTTCTGCCTACATGTGTGCACAGTAACACATCATCTCATTTTTTTGGCTTTGAACAATATGAAGAAGTATCATTGCTGACTCATACAGTTGACTGAAAATAGTTTTTCTTCCAACTTGATGTTACAGATTTATCTATGTGCTCTCTCTCTCTCTCTCTCTCTGCTCTATCATAATTTGTTTTGTGATTATGCTGTGAGAGCATAATCACAACAAGCCAGACTACCCCCGACTCCTTGGGGGCTGCCATCTTCCACATCTGGACTTCCCTCTCCTCACAACTCCACCCTGAAGACCAGACTATCACAGCCCAGCTCGCATGGCCACTAGCGGTTTATCAATAAATGCTTTATTCAGAGGTGACTACAACAATATGCCACCCCACGGCAAGCCTGGCAAGCTGCTCATGTCGTATTTGATATGCCAAATACCAGTAACATTTATAGTAGGTCATTCCCATGACCTAATATAATGGTTTGAGGCTCTTTATGTTCCTGGAGCAAGCAGATGCCTTTGGGTTCTACTAGCATGAGACAGGACATATGGAGATATTACTGGTGCCCGCTCTAGCAAATAGATGATGAACGGGAAGATAACACATTTGCAGTAGTATCCACCTATTGAAAAGACCTCCTGATCCATGTTTTGCCTGACCTTGGGTATTGGTATCATACTATATATATATTTATATATGTATATATCTATATATCTATCTATATATATGTATTATGGCCTGAGTGGGGTGTGCTGTATCTTTCCATGCGCTTCCTGAAGGCTTCGGAGAACATCGTGGACAGCTGCCCTGTTTGATGCTGCGTCTGCAGGAGACTGTCTTCCCTGGGCCCTGGCCACGGAAGAGGAGTGTGGACTGCTTAGAAGGTTCCAGGAGCAGCGCTGCCAGAGGTCCTTTCAGGATCTTTCTCATTTGTACACTTCAACAATCATTCTATTTGCATCAAACTGGAGAGTTTATGGAGAATGAGAAATTATAAGAGACTCACACGCACGGGGCAGAGATGCTACTTGCTCTCCCTGTGCCAAGCTGATCACGAGCTGTTCAGGAGGGATGGCGGTTTCTAGCCCTATCCCGCCACACCAGCAGCCTTGCAAGAAGCCAGAGGAACCCCCACAACATGAGGGCAGCCATTTTTCACATCTGGACTCCCCTCTCATCAGAACTCCACCCAGTAGAAGAGCTGATCACAGCCTGGCAGGGCCACACGGTTCATCAATAAATGCTCGAGTCTTGAGGTGACTAGAAGATTTTCCCACCCGCATGGTAAAGCCTGGCAAGCTACCCATGTCGTATTTGATATGGTTTGCATATGCCAAATACCAGTAAATATGTCATATTTGATATGGTTTGATATGCCAAATACCAGTAACAATTATAGACCTCCTTCCCATGACTTGATGGAATGGCTTGAGGCTCTTTATATTCCTGGAGTGGGCAGATGCCCTTGGGCTATCTCGCATGTGACAGGACGTATGGAGATGTTACTGGTGCCTGCTCGAGTAATCAATGATTTATGGGAAGTCAATGATCAAGTGATATACATATATATACATATATATGTATGTCATATATATATGTATATCATATATATATGTATATCATATATATGCATATCATATATATATAGTGATACATCTATCACAAATAAATACAGTCTTTCCATATCTGTCTTTCCTTCTGGCTAATTTCACTCAACATGGTCCTCTCCATGTCCATCCATTTATAGGCAAATTTCATAACTTCATTTATCCTTACAGCTGTATAGTATTCCATTGTGTAGGTATACCAAAGTTTCTTTATCCAGTTCTTTGGTTCTCAGGCACTCTGGTTGTTTCCAGATTCTGGCTATTGTGAATAGTTCTGCTATGAAAATAAAGTTGCAGATGGTGTTTCTGTTGTGTGTTTTTGGCTTCCCAGGGTATATTCCCAGGAGTGATATGGCTGGGTCAAACGGATTAGCTCCAGTAATCATAATTATCAATCCTTTCTGCTTTTTTGTGTCCTGTGATTGGTTGCTCGGATTGGACAACATATCTGGCTTTTGGCCAGAGGATTGCCAGGTCCTCTACAACTTTTCTGCAAAGGTGTGCATGGTCTGCATTCATACTTCACGGTGTGGGAGGCTGTGGCTTGGTGTAGTTTGCAAGACTGGCCTAGGATCCATTAATTACAAGGTGCAGTTCTGTGGTGGTCTACCTAATAGTGCAAATGGAGAAAAGAAGCAGTTTACTGTGAACGATGGGTAGGCTGTGTGGAATGTATCTCAGATAAGGAACTAGAGAGTTGTTGGATATTCAAAGTAATTTATATCTACTTTAGTATGTCTGTGCCTTTTTGCTGGAGGAGCATAGTAACTTTGAGCATTTGAGATTTTGTTATAATAAGCATTGCTGTGTATTAAGTTGTTATTTAATATTGAACCAGAGACAGATACATGGGGAAGAGCTTCTATCAGCTCTCCCCACACTCTGCTGATCATGAGGCGACTTGGAAGGAGGGCGAGTTCTGGCCCTGGGCCACCAACCCAATAGAGCCTCGGAAGAAGCCAGAGGAACCTCCACACCATGATGGCAGCCATTTTCAACATCTGGACTCCACAGCTTGTCAGAGCTCCACCCAAGATAAAAAGCCGATCTCAAGCCCAGCTCCTCAGAGCCCCACCCAATAGAGAAGCCTATTTCAAACCCAGGTATGCTGAACCAAGACACAGATACATGGGGCAGAGCTGCTACTGGCTCTCCCTCTGCATGTGGCCACTTTGCGACAGCATGGTTCATCAGTAAATGAATGAACTGAGAGCCTACCTACTACCAAGAGTATCCCACCCACATGGCGGAGCCTGGCAAGGGAACCCATGTTATATTCAATATGCCAAGAACAGCAACAATGATGGACCTCATTCCCATGACCTGAATGAATGGTTTGAGGCTCTTCATGTTCCTGGAGTGAGCAGATGTCCTAGGGATACACTAGCACATGGCAGGGAAGAATGGAGACGTTACTGGTGCCCATTCGAGCACTGGGAAGACAAGTGATACAAGTGATCCTTCATATGAAAAGACAATTATCAGGCCAGAGAAATTGACTGTACAGAGGTCAAGGTATTTGTGTGGCATGAAGTGAATCCTGTTTGGTCTACTGTACCACATGTGATTTCTCAAGTACTGTGAGAACTGATCCTTGTGAACAGAGTCAGGGTAATCTCTGGGCAATGCTGGGTGTGAACCCAAACCAAGTAAGTAAATACAATATTATAAAAGATAGTACACTTATAAATATTTATAAATGAGGCACCTATTACTATACTTTGTGACATATAAAAAAGAAATACATATTAATATTTCTGTTATCTTTTAAAAGAGATTTGTTGGTTACCCATATAATCTGGCTTGCTTCTCATCTGGGTGCCATTGCTCTGTAGAGCCCCAGTTTCTATGTTTCGGTCTATTGATGCTGTTTCCATTACAATACCACAGATAATTTGCCTCATAGCTAGTTTTGCTTTGCTAATGCTTCTTTCTCCCACTTCAGTGTTCACACTATCATACTATCATGTCATTTAAGTGGACTTAAATGACAGTGAGTTCTTCTTTAGCAACTTCTGCGAGACTTCATTTCTGGGGCATTTTGAGGGTCATTTGGTACTTCTATTTAATGGTCATAGGAGAATACAAAATCAGCAGCTTAAGAGAGAGCTTTCCATCCATAGTCTCTCCAGGTTCTCAGTATGTTCGAAAAGTTAGTATTATGTTCTTCAGATAATTTCCACTTGGCTTAGCAGTGAGTGAAAGATTAGCTCCACCTACTTTTCCCTCCTTTATTCACATTTTTTAAAGTAAGAAAATATCTTCATTAGTCTATAGTTTAGGATTAGATCATGCCTGTTTGCTATAAGGCAAGAATATTATTTGTTAGGAATTTCCATTAATTGTGCCATGATAAAAATATATTTGCTCATCCCGGTCTCATGTTGCTGGCTATCATATTCATCAGAGCTCATGACATTTCTGCTTTCAGATTTTAAATTCTTCCTGAGGACAGACTTTGATTTGTAGAAGGTGTTGCTATAATTAGTCAAATTTTTTTAAAATGTGGGCCTGGTGTTATAATACTCAGCTTTAGAAAATTTGCACTGAAGTTGATGCAGTGAAACAGCTAGCTGCCAACTGATCTAACATTTTCAGGTTTGCTTTGCAGGGACTGTTTGTTCATTCCTACTCTCTAGTGTCCCTCTTAAATATTCCTACTCTCTAGTGTCCCTCTTAAATATTTGCAGAATGCTTGTTAGAGTTGGGGGGCTTTCTCATTGGTTGTAACATGATGATGACAAAATTCTAAAATTATATCATCAAAAGCACATTTTACATTTCCATGAGATCACTCTTATAATCATTGGGAAAATAATTAGCACACATCTTTGTATTAATTTAAGGTACGTAGAATGACGCTTTGATCTCCACTTACTGTGAAATGATGTTCACAGTACATTCTGGTGCTATTTATCTCCGCACATAGCTACAATAAAAGAAAGTAAAAAACAAACAAACAATTTTTCTTTGTAGGAGAACTCTTAGATTTACTCTCAACGGTTTTATCATAGACTGCATCTATGCATTATCTAGTGTTAGCTATAGTAATGTTATACCTTCCATCCTGGTGATTTATTCTTTATAACCTCCTCTGCAAATGTAGGAGTATAAAAGTAATTTTGTGTTTTTAGCTAAGAGTTTCATTTTAATTAAAGTTTTATTTTATTTATTTGTTTTTGGGATGGGCTACGTCTGTCAGTGTTCAGGGCTTACTCCTGGCTCTGTACTTAGAGGTCACTTCCGGCAGTTCTTGGGGACTCTCTGTGGTTCCATGGGTCAAACTGTGATCAGAGGCATGCGAGGCCAGAGTCTTACCCTTGTACTATCTCTCCATAAGTTTTATTTTCATTTATACAGTGCTGTGGATGGAACCCAAGGTCTTAAACATGTGAGTTATGAGCTCTACCACTGAACCATTCCCAGGTATACTCAACTGTTAAAAAAAGTAATTATAAGGGCCAGGGATATACAAAGGGTTGTAGCTCATGATTCATACATGCCAGACTCTAACTTGGATTCCCCATACTACATATCTCCCTTCTTAGTACCGTTGGCATAGTTATGGAGGCTCTTGAAGTTCTCAGGATTTAAGACTCAGGGACTGGGGGAGGGGTTGTGCCCTGGCTTGCTCTTGATCTGCATGGCATTCTGATGCTGAAGCACTGAACCACCCAGGTCCCTACAGCCATACCAAGCATTACCAGGGCAGTCTCTAAATCTCCTGCATTCTGCTGGGACTCCTCTTCCCTACCCAATTCAATGTAATTATAAAAGCCTAATTGGTGATTATCTAGTCTGATTTCCTCACTTTTACAGATGAAGAAACCAAGTTCTAGAGAGACTTGCTACTCTACTGAGTCCCAAAACTATTGAGGGATCCACAAATTGTTTCTCAAAGATAGCCTTATAGATAGCAGCAACTCTGTTTTGAGACCTGAGTCTTATATTTTTGAGTGTATGATGTTCTACCAATTTTCTAACATTTCTGGGCCTGTTTCCTTATATATAAAATGAAGGATTGATTTTATTACATTAGACTGCATCTAAAATAACAGACAACCCAGTTCTAAGTGTTGAGGACATAGTTAATTTATGGTAGCAGTTCCAAACTGAATTTATTTTCAATACTCTTTTTTCAGCGACCCTGTGAACCAGAGTAAAATGGAATTTTTTCTTGTTATTAGCTTTTCAAATACCTTTGTTTGGGAGCTTTGCATGGATGCATCCATTTCCTTTTTGAAAATTCTCTCAATGTACATTAGATGGAGTTATCCTGAAAAAAAGAGCAGAGGCATTGTTTGGAAGGGTCTGATGAGAACCTGGGAAGTGATGATTCATTCTAAAGCTGAAGGGAGGTCTTTTTCCTCTTTCCTCTGTACTGTTATTTGTCAGTGAAGTGCCCTGACATTTAAATCAAGGTGACAGCTCATTGGAAATCTAGTACTGTGTTTTGATCGTAGGCTTCAGAAGAGTCTATATCTCACTATCACCCAGTCATCCTCTATGTTAACTGTTAGAGATGAATTTCTGTTTACTGCCCACATGGAAAGTGTGAAAGTACCTGCCAGACCATGGTATTTGGAGATGGGCTATTTATGAGAGGTAGCTGGGGTTAGACTAGCTGATGTGGGAGGGACTTCATGATGGATTTAGAGGCCTTATAAGAGGAGAAAAGGAGGGAGAAGGCTCTGTGTGGGGGCACATACAGGACATGTGATCATTCACATAGAAGGGGGCCTCTTACTAGCCATGTAGAACATCCTCACCAGAAATCAATCCCTGCCCCTTCTTGATCAGGACTTTTTATTTCAAAGTGTGGAAATAAAGTATTATTATTTAAGTCCCTCAGTCCGTTGGGGGTTTTGTTACGACAACCAGAGTAGATTTTGTATTTGCTTGAATGAGTATGGTTTGCCATCAACTTCTTAACCTGAACAATACAATTTTGCTGTGTCTTCACAATTAAAATACTGACTGTTCAGGTACATCAAGAATTCTCTGTTTTCATTTCCACAAGATCTCAAACTGTGAGGAGACACTGAGTCAGGCCCCTTCAAAGGGATCAGAGGTTTGGTCATGGAACACCTTTCCATTAGCACTTTGTTGAATTAAAAATTTCCTTGGATGATTTCAGAGGTTAAGAGACCATTGATAACCATGATCAAGGGTCTGTGCAGAACATGAAAACTTTATTATGAAGCTGTTTTGTGTGATGCACAAATATTTTCCCAGAAAAGCTTTATTAATTAACTCTTTCCTACTATTGACATTGTTTTTCACTTCTGTCCTTCTCTCCTTGTCTTTTTAACCATGCTATATATGCTTTAATGTAACCTGAATTATGAAAGACTAAGATACTACAATTCATCCTTCTCTTTTTCATCTAATCTGTCATATATGTCAATTTCTTCTGAAGAGTACTTAGTCTGTCACATACTAATCTCTGCCTAGACTCCAACACTTTTAGCTATTCATTAATCTTATCTTGTTCCTTTCATTTCTGGATCATCTTTAGCTGAAGTTGAAATCACCTGATGTCAGAACTGGCTTTTATCCAAGTAGATTTGGTGCAGCTAAACTTGTAGCCAAGAGAAATCTTGTATCAGTGCCAACAAGGGTCGGGCTGGCACATGGCGAGTGGCAGAGCAGCAGGCCTCAGCTGGCAGGTCCTGGGGCAATTGCAGCCACGCATTAGGGAAAGAAATAGAAACTACAACTCCCAGAATTCGAGCTTCAGAGGAATTAAACAAGAGACTTTTGAACCTTCACACAAGGACACCTCCCCCTCAGGTACCCTTCCTTGGGGTGTGGCTGGCCTGGCCATTGGCATTAATATAAAAGGCAGAAAATTCAATACCAAGAGTAAGGTAATATCCTCAAAGAGGGAAGAGGACAAAGATGCTTCTGCTGAGCATCTCTAGAGTCCTACCTGACAGTGAGGGACTTTGAAAGACAGATACACAGATTCGTGGATAAACAACAGCTCAGAAACTTCATAGACTCAAAACCAACCTGAGTAGATGAGAGAGCTAGTCTAAGACAATACAAAACCCAAAAGAACAACAAACATATAGAAAGATGGCACAAAATCCCATGACAATAATCTCTCTCATTATCAACAGTATAAATATACCAATTAAGAGATACAAAGTTGCAAAATGGATCAAAAAATTGAATTCAATATTTTGCTGCCTTCAAGAAACACATCTGAACAATCAGAGCAAAGACAGGCTTAAAGTTAAAGGCTGGAAAACAATCCTTCACTCAAACAACCCTCCAAAAAGGATGGGGTGGTCATAATAGTATCAGACAACATAGACTTCAGGCTGAAGAAGGTCAGAAGGGACAGTGAAGGACACTTTAATAATCAAAGGATACATATATCAGGAAGAAATTATACTCTAAACATACGCACCCAACGAGGAGCACAGAATACCTAAAACAACTGCTAATAGACTTCAAATAAGACATTGACAGCAATACACTTGTAGTTGGAGACTTTAACACTGCTCTGTCAACTATTGATAGATTGACAAGATTGAAACTCACCAAGGAAATACTCGCCAAGGAAGAAATGGAAGCAAGAAGGCTAGTAAATATATACAGGGCATTTCATCCCCAAAACTGAATATACATTTTTCTTCAGTGCACATGGAACATACTCTAAGATAGATCACATGCTGAGCCACAAAACATACCACCAGAAAACCAAGAAGATAGAAATTGTATCAACTATTTTTTTCAGACCATGATGCACTGAAAATAGAAGTTAATCACACACAAAAATGGAGAGTCACTCCAAAGCACCTGGAAACCAAACAGCTCACTGCTGAACAATCAGCACATCATAAAAGAAATCAAAGAGGAAATCCCAAAATTTCTCGAAATAAATGAGGGAGACATGAATTACCAGAACTTGTGGGATATAGCAAAAGCATGTTAAGAGGGAAAGTTCAAAGCTCTTCCAAGCATTTATCAGAAAAGAAGAAAAGGCCAATCATAAACAGTCTGACTTCACAGCTTAAGATCTTAGAAAATGAACAGCAAAAAGGAGCCCAACTCAGGAAGAAAGAAAGAGATAATAAAACTTAGAGTGGAAATCAATGAGATGGATTCCCAAAAAACAATTCAAAAGCTCAACAAAACCAAGAGCTGGTTCTTTGAAAAAATAAACAAGATTGACAAACCATTTGCAAGACTTGCAAGAAAAGGAAAGATAGAACCCAAATAAATAGAATCAAAAAATGAAAAGGGGACATCACAACAGAAACTACAGAAATTCAAATATCATCAGAGATTACTTTGAGAATCTGTATGCCATGAAACATGAGAACCTAGAAGAAATGGACAAATTCCTGAATTCCTATAGCCTCCAAGTCTGCAACAGATTTGGAATACCTCAACAGACCTATCACCATCACCAAATAAAAGAGATGTAATCAGTAGTCAAAGTCTGCCAGACACAAAAGACCAGGTTCAGATGGATTCACCATAGTGACTTCTACCAAACCTTTTAAAGACTTACTCCCAGTCCTTCACTAGCTCTTCCAGGAAGTGAAGAAACATGATCACTTCACTTGATCACTTGAATCCCGTTATTCATCGATTTGCTCGAGCGGGCGCCAGTAACATTTCCATTGGACCCTATCACGTGCCAATGTGGCCCAATGGCATCCTGGTTGATTCAGGAATATGAAGAGCCTCAAACCGTTCCTTCAAGGGTCTTGACAAGGAAGTCTGACCATCTTGTAGGTGGGCGGCCACGTGATCTTTTGACATCCCGTGGGATCCAGTCGGTAACGGCTCTAGTCCAGCGGTTGTCTCCAAATCGCATTACATGTCCAGCCCATCTGATTTTTCGATGCCTTGGCAAGCAGAGACAGCGTCCCTGATTCTGGAATAGCGGCGGAGGTCAGAACTCCGGATTCCTTCTCTCACTTGAGTGAGGCGTGATATTCAAGCATAGCTCTTTCGATGCCTCTCTGGGAGACCCGAATAGCATTCTCATCCTGCTTTCGTAGGGCCCAGGTCTCTAGGGCGTATGTTAATGCAGGGAGAACGGTGGAGTCGAAGAGATGTGCCCGGGCCGGAGGGTTCTTTGTCCTTTTAGCTATTTCTTCGATGCCTTTGAAGGCATTCCATGCCGCTCTCTTCCTCCTGCGCAGCTCAGGTTTTAGGTCGTTCATCATGTTGACTTCTCGACCTAGGTACACATAACTGCTGCATTCAGAGATGTTTGTTCCATTGAGAGTGAATGGGGCCTCTGGAACTAGTTCATTTCTCATGAACATAGTTTTCTTCAGATTCAGCTGTAGACCTATCTTTCCACATTCTCGGTCGAAGTCAGCCAGCATTTGTGCCGCTTGGCTAATGTTTGGTGTTATTAGAGCGATGTCATCAGCGAAGCGGAGGTGGTGTAGTTGCCGACCATCTATCTTCACTCCCATTCCTTCCCATTCTAATTGTCTGCATGATGTTCTCGGGGTGGCACTGAAGAGTTTTGGTGAAATGGTATCACCCTGTCGAACCCCTCTTTTGACATCAATGATCACTTCTTTGTAGAATGGTGAGATCCTGGTGGTGAATCCGTCATACAGCTCACGGAAGGATCTTGATGTATTGGGTTTGAACACCCTGTTTGGCTAGGGCTTCGATGACTGCTTCAGTCTCCACAGAATCAAAGGCTTTCTGTAAATCAATGAGACGTGAGACAGAGCGGCATCTTGTACTCCCTACAAACCTCCAATGAGCTTGGTTACTGTGTGGATATGGTCGATTGTGCTGAATCCTTTCGGAAACCTGCTTGCTCGCATGGTTGTCCTTCATCTAGTGTTCTGCTAATCCTGTTCCAGGATGACTCGTGTAAACAGCTTGTAGATGGCGGACAACAGGCAGATGGGGCGATAGTTGCCGATGTCGTGAATGTCTCCCTTCTTGAACAGTAGAACTGTCCTGCTGGTTTTCCATTGGGAGGGCACCTTGCATTCGGACAGGTAGCGTGTGAAGAGCCAGAGCTAGTGTATTGATGAGTACCGCCGGCAGATTCTTCAGGTGTTCGGGTCTGACTTTGTCTGGGCCTGGTGCTTTTTCCCTTCTTTACCGGCGAGATGGCATGTCGGATTTCAGAAGGGAGAACGTTGGGAATGACATATCCATCCTGTGGAATTTGGTATGTGGGCAGGTGGATGTGGCTATCAAAGAGATTTGAGTAGAAGTCCTGGATAATCTTCTCCATTGCCTTTCTGGAAGATGTGATAGATCCATCAGGGCGTCGGGGGGCAGTCATCTTGGTCTTATAGTTGGCGAAGGACAGGCGGGGCGGTGCGAATGCTTTTCCCGGCTTCTGCTGCATCTTCCAGTATTTCTGCTCTTCTGTCTTTGAGGTCTTCTTTTATCGCTTCTCTGCACTGTTTAGCAAGCTTGGACGTTAGCATTTGGTCTCCTGAGGCTCGCGCCTTGCCACGTTGGCGAATGAGCTCAAGAGTTTCTGAAGACAGGCGTCCTTTTTATGTCTTTCTCTCTCTCGGCATTCTTCGCACAATCATGGAGGTGCTGAACCAGTCGGTTGTATTCTTCATCGATGTCGTCCAATGATGGTATCTTCCCATGTTGCTGCAATGGTGCCAAAGAGTTCCCAGTTGGGTGGTCGTTCTGGGAGTTCTCTTCTTAAACTTTTGCAGCTTTTTCTCCCCGTTGCGGGAAGTAGAATTTTTGCACGAAGGAGGCGGTGGGTCCAATCCTGTTTGGAATTTGGGCACAAGAGCACCATCGGTCAGACAAAACCGTCGATTGAAGATGATGTGGTCAATTTCATTGTGGAACTGCCCGCCAGGAGATTCCCATGTCCAATGTTTTGCTTCAGCCTTCTGAAACTGTGGGTTCCCATGAATAGTCTTGGTGGACATGATGAACTCAGATAGTCTCTCACCCTATTCGTTCCATTCTAGGCCATGGGTCCCGATGTAGGTTCTTCAGCTGATCTTCTCACGGTCCTATCTTGGCATTAAAATCACCGACTATGATCTTGTAGAAGGTGTGATCTTTTTTATAGAGCTCCTCCAATTCCATGTAGAATTTCTCAATTTCATCTTCTTTGTATGTGGATGTTGGTGCATAGACAATGAAGATAGACATTGCTGGCAATGGGCCGCCTCTCTCAAGTGTAATCATCCTATTCAGGTACTGCTTGTTTGCCTTCTTGCTGCTGCCATATTAAGGGCTCTGTTGGGGTCAGGAAAATAAACATTTCTGTTACTGGATT
>JAJIBD010021282.1:0-48184 GCA_021461705.1 Cryptotis parvus
TAACATAACATAACATCACTTGATCACTTGAATCCCGTTATTCATCGATTTGCTCGAGCGGGGCACCAGTAACATTTTCATTGGACCCTATCAAGTGCCAATGTAGCCCAATGGCATCTGGTTGATTCAGGAATATGAAAAGCCTCAAAACGTTCCTTCAGGGTCTTTACAAGGAAGTCTGACCATCTTGTAGGTGGGCGGCCACGTGATCTTTTGACATCCCTTGGGATCCAGTCGGTAATGGCTCTAGTCTAGCGGGTGTCTCCAAATAGCATTACATGTCCAGCCCATCTGATTTTCGATGCCTTGGCAAATGAGACAGTGTCCCTGATTTTTGGAATAGCGATGGAGGTCAGAACTCCGGATTCATTCTCTCACTTGAGTGAGGCGTGATATTCCAAGCATAGCTCTTTTCGATTCCTCTCTGGGAGACCCGAATAGCATTCCCATCCTGCTTTCATAGGGCCCAGGTCTCTGAGGCGTATGTTAATGCAGGGAGAACTGTGGAGTCAAAGAGATGTGCCCGGAGCTGGAGGTTCTTTGTCCTTTTTAGCTATTTCTTCGATGCCTTTGAAGGCATTCCATGCTGCTCTCTTCCTCCTGCGCAGCTCAGGTTTTAGGTCATTCATCATGTTGATTTCTCGACCTAGGTACACATAACTACTGTATTCAGAGATGTTTGTTCCATTGAGAGTGAATGGGGCCTCTGGAATTAGTTCATTCTTCATAAACATTGTTTTCTTTAGATTCAACTGTAGACCTATCTTTCCACATTCTCAGTTGAAGTCAGCCAGCATTTGTGCCGCTTGGCTAATGTTTGGTGTTATTAGAACAATGTCATCAGCGAAGCGGAGGTGGTGTAGTTGCTGACCATCTATCTTCACTCCCATTCCTCCCCATTCTAATTGTCGCATGATGTTCTAGAGGGTGGGGCTGAAGAGTTTTGGTGAAATGGTATCACCCTGTCGAACCCCTCTTTTCACATTAATGATCACTTCTTTGTAGAATGGTGAGATCCTGGTGGTGAATCCGGAATATAGCTCACGAAGGATCTTGATGTATTGGGTTTGAACACCCTGTTTGGCTAGGGCTTCGATGACTGCTTCAGTCTCCACAGAATCAAAGGCTTTCTTTAAATCAATGAACGTGAGACAGAGCGGCATCTTGTACTCCCTACAAACCTCAGTGAGCTTGGTTACTGTGTGGATATGGTCGATTGTGCTAATTCCTTTCCGGAAGCCTGCTTGCTCACATGGTTGTCCTTCATCTAGTGTTCTGCTAATCCTGTTCAGGATGACTCGTGTAAACAGCTTGTAGATGACGGACAACAGGCAGATGGGGCGATAGTTGCTGATGTCGTGAATGTCTCCCTTCTTGAACTGTAGAACTGTCTTGCTGGTTTTCCATTGGGAGGGCACCTTGCATTCGGACACATAAGCGTGTGAAGAGCCGAGCTAGTGTGTTGATGAGTACCGACGGCAGATTCTTCAGGTGTTCAGGTCTGACTTTGTCTGGGCCTGGTGCTGTTCCCTTCTTTACCCACGAGATGGTATGCCGGATTTCAGAAGGGCGAACGTTGGGAATGACATATCCATCTCTGGTGGAATTTGGTATGTGGGCAGGTGGATGTGGCTATCAAAGAGATTTGAGTAGAAGTCCTGGATAATCTTCTCCATTGCCTTTCTGGAAGATGTGATAGATCCATCAGGGCGACAGAGGGCAGTCATCTTGGTCTTATAGTTGGCAAAGGACAGTCGGGCAGTTCGAATGCTTTTCCCGGCTTCTGCTGCATCTTCCAGTATTTCTGCTCTTCTGTCTTTGAGGTCTTCTTTTATTGCTCCTCTGCACCGTTTAGCAAGCTTGGACGTTAGCATTTGGTCTCCTGAGGCTCGCGCCTTGCCACGTTGGCGAATGAGCTCAAGAGTTTCTGAAGACAAGCGTCCTTTTGTGTCTTTCTCTCTCTCGGCATTCTTTGCACAATCATGGAGGTGCTGAACCAGTCGGTTGTATTCTTCATCGATGTCGGTCAATGATGGTATATTCCCATGTTGCTGCAATGGTGCCAAAGAGTTCCCAGTTGGTGGTCATTCTGGGAGTTCTCTTCTTAAACTTTGCAGCCTTTTCTCCCAGTTGCAGGAAGTAGAAATTTGCACAAAGGAGACGGTGGTCCGATCCTGTTTGGAATTTGGGGACAACAGCTACATCGGTCAGACAAAACCGTCGATTGAAGATGATGTGGTCAATTTCATTGTGGAACTGTCCACCAGGAGATTCCCATGTCCAACGTTTCACTTCAGCCTTCTGGAACTGTGAGTTCCCATGAATGGTCTTGGTGGACATGATGAACTCAGATAGTCTCTCACCCTGTTCGCTCCATTCTAGGCCATGGGTCCCGATGTGGCGTTCTTCAACCGATCTTTTTGGTCCTATCTTGGCATTAAAATCACCGACTATGATCTTGTAGAAGGTGTGATCTTTTTTATAAAACTCCTCCAATTCCATGTAGAATTTCTCAATTTCATCTTCTTTGTATGTGGATGTTGGTGCGTAGACAATGAAGATAGAAATATAACATCACGATCACGATCTTCCCGTTGATCATCTATTTCCTAGAGCGGGCACCAGTAATATCTCCATATGTCCTGTCTCATGCCAGTAGAGCCAGGGGCATCAGCTTGCTACAGGAACATAAAGAGCCTTAAACCATTATATTAGGTCATGGGAATGACCTAATATAATTGTTACTGGAATTTGGCATATCATATACAACACGAGAAGCTTGCCAGCCTTGCCAAGCGGGAGGCAAACTCTTTTAAACACCTCCAAATAAAGCATTTATTGATGAACCGCGCAGCCACGCAGCGGCCAGCGCAAAGCCACGCTTATGATGGGCTGGTCTGCTGGGTGGAGTTCTGATGAGAGGGAAGTCCAGAAGTGGAAAAATGGCGGCGCCCCGTGGAGTGAGGAGGGGTGGTCTGGCTTGTTGTGAGGCTCTGCCGAGGTGGTGGGCCAGGGCTAGAACCCGCCATGCCTCCCGACTGCCTAATGAACGGCTGTGCACAGGGAGAGCAAGGAACAGCTCTGCCCCATGTGTGAGAGTCTCTGGACCAGCATACCTGGGCCGGATTGAGGAAAAAGCTGCTGCAGGGTGGGTGTCAGTGATCCGGGCTGTGATGGCTGGTCTGCTGGGTGGATTTCTGATGAGAGGGAAGTCCAGAAGTGGAAAATGGCGGCGCCCGTGGAGTGAGGAGGGGGATGGTCTGGCTTGTTGTGAGGCTCTGCGGTGGCCCACCACCTCGGCAGAGAAATATAACATAACATAACATAACATAACAAACATAACATAAATAACATAGCATAACATAACAAACATAACATAAATAACATAACAAACACAACATAAATAACGTAACATAACATAATAAACAGCATAAATGACATAACATAATAAACATAACATAACATAACATAACATAACATAACATAACATAATATAATATAATATTAACTTTAAAGCCAGCATATGCTTCTCTGTTACCTTCTTTTAATTGTGGAAAGTTTATCATGAATGCCAATGATTTTACTCTCATTTTAATGATACCAATACCACTTTATCCCCAGAGTCCATTGACTTCCATCACTTGGATCAGTTTCTCCTCCGAAAGAATGTATTCACTCATCTCACTTTCCGAACAGTCTCTTATCTACCAAATTAACTCATTTAATCATTCTCTACCATGCCATTCTTCAACCTCATCAGTAGTACACCGACTCTTCTACTTTATCTCTTTTTTAATCATAATGACTACTGAGCCCATAATACTTAGTAATTTGAATCCTAATAATTTTGTACTCCTTTATCAGTGCTCTTAATGTTCTTCCTTCATTTTCATTTCCTTCCCTATATTCAGTGAAACCTAGTAAAGAGTTAAAGAAAAGCAGAATTGATCAACAGTGGGGACATGTTTCTTGCTGGATATTAAACAGAGAATTTAGCTGGATAGTTCAGTGTTAAGAAACTAGTAGACAAGAAACAAACCGTTTATGTAGGAATGTTTCTGAAGTTCCTTAGGAGTGAATAACATTCATAATTTGACTTTACAGTAGAACTAAAATTATTGTAAAAAATCATTTTAAGTTATATTTAAATCTTATAAAAATGCATTGAGCAAACTAAACTTGTTGCTGAAACCCTGATGATGAAAACTTAAAAATTAATTTCTAAAGAATGCTTTAAAGTTTTTGGATAGAAATGAGTTACTATGTAAAATACAGAATGTCTGATTAAATTTTAATTTTAGATAAGTAACATATTTTTGTATATGGGTACTCCAATATTCATAAATTACTTAAAATTACTCAGTGCTTATCTAAAATTTAAAATTAACTGTGAATCTAATACTTTTATTCACTAAATCCAGCAATGCAGGCATAGATTATAACTTAATTGATTTTAAGAACCAGAAATGAACATGTAATAAACATTTTAAAGAAAAATAATGACATAGAGACCCCCTTACTCTTAAATAATACCAGAAGAGTTTATTTTATATAATAATAAAATTAATCTTCTTAATTAAATGGGCATCATTTTGAGTTCACTCTCCTCAAAGATGCATCTGAGTTTTTTGCAAAGACCAATTTAGAGTAGCAAGAATTCAGAAGTTCTAAGTAAATTATACTCTACATGTTGGCAAACTATGATCCACCAGGCTAGTTTGTTTGTTGGAACATACACACATCTCCATGTAGTTGAAAAGACAAAGCTGAGAAGCTGTCACATAAACACAAAAAAAAATTTTTTTTAAGTGCTTTTGGCCCATATAGGTAAAATAAATAAATACCCGATCCTTTCAAGAAAAATATTGCCAACTATTTTTTTGAAAAGTCACCTTGGTCAGCATATTCAAGCAGAGAAAGAAAGAAAGGCCTCTGAACAAGGCCTCTGAACAAAATCAAAATTTAGGCCTCTGAACAAGGCCTAAAATTAAACCTTAATTGTACAAATTTCAGTATGAGTTCCAATAAGACTGAGGAGACAAAGTTAAATTAAATTAAAGAATGAGCACTAATATTTGAAGTTTGTTGATGATAGCTTAATTTTGGTCATATTTCTTCAAAAGATATTTGATATATGTTTAAAATTTACTATTTTAATTACTAGATTTTATTTAAAACATAGTCAACATATGCATTCTCTTTGAATCAACAACTGGTCTTGGCAAAGAAACTGCTTTTGAGTTTGTACTTCAGACTTTTTCTCTGGTTTAATGAATGACAGAAATTAGGTAGATAGTCTCAGAATGGAAAGGAGAGGTATGGTTGAAAGCAAATAGATTCATAAATTCAACATTTCAGTAATATCATCATATCATATAAAATTATAATTTATATACTTTTTAACTTTCACAATTTGATCTTTGTGAAGGTATAACCATGGAATTAAAAATAATATAGCTAGTTCCAAGATAAAAATTACTCATTTGTTTCTTAAAGAAAGTTAAGAAGTCTGCGCATTAAAATGTCATAGGTGATAAAATCTGTTTTTCTACTAGTAGCGCAGATGTAGATCCTTTTTTAAAAAATGCTCTACAATAAAAATGGATTTCTTTTTTCTTCCATGCGCTTTTCATGAACTTCTCATTAAAATATGTAAAATGCCAAATGAGAAATATTGTTAAGTTTTAAATTAACTTTATAGTAGTTTAATCACTTAAAATTACTTTGTGAGGTTCCTGTAAGATAAATTAAAAGACTAGCCCAGAGCTTTATCCTTGGCAGGGCATGACACCGTGAGCACCATGGAGCTTATCCTAGGAGGCCTTCGAGCCCTGCTGAGTGTCCGTGGTGACCAGTAACAACCCAGACTGGGTATGGTAGGAAGTGGTCTCCCTCGGTCTGCTGAGGACTGTTTAGGAGATGCAAAAATTATTTTATTAGACAAATGTTTTGAAAGAAAAGTGGCTTTACATTTTATTTTATATTTGACCAATATTTGTTACCAATAGATGACAATAAAATAAACTATTGAATATGAAGTTTTATCTCATTGGTGTTTTAATCTGTACTTTTCCAATGACTGAGACTAAAAATACTTTGCATGCTTCCTGCTATGAGTATTCTCTTTAAAGAAATAAATTCAGATCCCATTTCCATTTTTAATTGTATCATTAGGTCTTTTTTACTCTGAAGCTACGCACGATTTATTATACTGGATACATGTTCCTTATAAGATATGTGACTTGTGAAATTTTTTGTGAATTGTTTCTTGAAAATAAAACCCTAGAGAAATAAAATCCTAGTGAAAATATTTTTAGCACCGAAGTTTTTAATTGAGGGGCTGAGGTATAGATCAGTCATAAAATACATACCTTGCATGTATGAGGCCCTGAGTTCAATCCCATAAACTCAAAAAAAAAAGTTTTAAATTTTGATATAGTGTGATTTATTTGAGGTTTTTTTGGTAATAATTTCAATGCTATATTTAAAAAACCATTTCTCAGCAAGAATTTCTATTCTGAGGGTATTATAGTTTTAAAATATTTAATTATAATAATTTATTAAATTTTCCCCAATTTTAAGCCTATGACATGCTAGTAGCTAAAAAGATGAAAGTAGAAAAGTCACAAGGGACAGGAATATAGGTCAGATGAGCACACATCTCACAAATTCAGACCCTGTGTTGAACACACATAAGTAAAATGAAAAGTCATTAAAGTATTAAAAATAATTCATCGGAATTATAAAATAAGACTCTTACATAAATATCTCATGAAGTTTTCAAATTCAAAGCAAATATTATATAACTCATACTACTCTCAATTTACATATCTAATATAAGCTTCTTTAAAAAAGATAAATGAAAAACTCTCACAATGACAAAATTCAAGGGGAAAAATGCGAGCAGGAGGGATATGAAAAGGTGAACCAAAAGCCACATAAGAACTAGTAAACTATATTGAGCACTTTAGTGAGGATGAGATCCATTAATAATACTTCAAGACTAAACACTAGCACTACTGTGTATGCTTTACCTTTCCTGAAAACAGCAAAATAATTTTAAAAACTGTGCCAGCATCACTTGATCACTTGATCACTTCACTTGAATCCCGTGATTCATCGATTTGCTCGAGCGGGCACCAGTAACATTTCCATTGGACCCTATCACGTGCCAATGTAGCCCAATGGCATCTGGTTGATTCAGGAATATGAAGAGCCTCAAAACGTTCCTTCAGGGTCTTTACAAGGAAGTCTGACCATCTTGTAGGTGGGCGGCCACGTGATCTTTTGACATCCCTTGGGATCCAGTCGGTAATGGCTCTAGTCTAGCGGTTGTCTCCAAATCGCATTACATGTCCAGCCCATCTGATTTTCGATGCCTTGGCAAACGAGACAGCGTCCCTGATTCTGGAACAGCGACAGAGGTCAGAACTCCGGATTCCTTCTCTCACTTGAGTGAGGCATGATATTCCAAGCATAGCTCTTTCGATTCCTCTTTGGGAGACCCGAATAGCATTCTCATCCTGCTTTCGTAGGGCCCAGGTCTCTGAGGCATATGTTAATGCAGGGAGAACAGTGGAGTCAAAGAGATGTGCCCGGAGCTGGAGGTTCTTTGTCCTTTTTAGCTATTTCTTCAATGCCTTTGAAGGCATTCCATGCTGCTCTCTTCCTCCTGCACAGCTCAGGTTTTAGGTCATTCATCATGTTGATTTCTCGAGATAGGTACACATAACTGCTGCATTCAGAGATGTTTGTTCCATTGAGAGTGAATGGGGCCTCTGGAACTAGTTCATTTTTCATAAACATGGTTTTCTTTAGATTCAGCTGTAGACCTATCTTTCCGCATTCTCGGTCGAAGTCAGCCAGCATTTGTGCCGCTTGGCTAATGTTTGGTGTTATTAGAACGATGGCATCAGTGAAGCAGAGGTGGTGTAGTTGCTGACCATCTATCTTCACTCCCATTCCTTCCCATTCTAATTGTCGCACAATGTTCTTGAGGGTGGCACTGAAGAGTTTTGGTGAAATGGTATCACCCTGTCGAACCCCTCTTTTCACATTAATGATCACTTCTTTGTAGAATGGTGAGATCCTGGTGGTGAATCCGTAATACAGCTCATGAAGGATCTTGATGTATTGGGTTGAACACCCTGTTTGGCTAGGGTTTTGACGACTGCTTCAGTCTCCACAGAATCGAAGGCTTTCTGTAAATCAATGAACGTGAGACAGAGCGGCATCTTGTACTCCCTACAAACCTCGATGAGCTTGGTTACTGTGTGTATATGGTCGATTATCCCAAATATAGTACAATATGAATATGCCACACTTTCAGAATGTAATTTTGAAAGTATTTTAAATCTATTCTGAGTTTTTGTATTTTTATAAATATTTATCTTTGAGCTGTTCCACCTGGAAGTAAACAAATGTATCACTGATTCCAAAGCCTCTCTAACTCCTAACAAGATGATACTATTTCTTGACTTATTCTTTAATAGCTTCCAGACCCCAGGAATCTAAAAATAATATACTAGCATAATTTGTCATATGACCATTTCATGAGTTACCAAAAGATGGTGCCACAACGAAAGCTCAAGTGCTGGAGTGCATGCTTTGCCTGCATGCTTGATGCCTTCAGTTTGATCCTCACCCTGCACCAGCCCCAAACACTATTGGGTGTGGCTTTGTGGTTCCCAGTGCTTCTGGGCCTGAGAGACATATCCCTGTGTTGAGATCCTTTATTCATCCACTATTGAGTCAAATTTCATTGTGATTAATTCCCTGGTCCCTAAAGCACTGTTTGAGAGATTACCCACCCCACCCCCCCCAGTCCCAATAAAAGAATCAAAGAACATCAGATTTTTGTCTTATGTGTAATAAAATATAATTTGGACCAAAAACAAACAAAAGCAAAAGCATATGAAATGCTCTATCACTTAGAAAAGAATGCTCTAGCTTCTTTTCTAAGTGTTCTTCCATTTTCCAGTACATGCCTCTCTTGGGTATTCTGAATAAAATGGTTTACAATAATAGCACTATCATATATGTCTTGCCTCATAGTCTGTGTTATCTGGCATCAATTGTTTTCAGACTCTCTCATCCCACCAACACCAACCCCAGAAACTAGTTATTTTATTAAATAATTTGGATAATCTCCATTTGGACAATCCATATTTTGAAGTTTCTAAATATGCATGATTTTTAATTTTTTAAGCTTTTATTATACCACCATGAGATACACAATTAAAATCTGTTCATGATTGGGTTTCAGTCATACACTGTTCCAGCACCCATCCCTCCACCAGTGCCCTATTCCTACACCAATGTCCCCAAATTCCCTCCCTATCCTCAGCATGCATCTGTAGCAGGCACTTTTCCTTTTCTTCTCTTTCTCTCTCTCTTTCCCTCTCTCCCTTCCTCCCTCTCTCTCCCTCTCCCTCTCTCTCTCTCCCCTTCTCTCCCTAACTCTCTCTACCCTCTCTACCCTCTCTCTACCCTCTCTCTCTACCCTCTCTCTACTCTCTCTCTCCCTCTCTCTCCCTCCCTCTCTCTCTCTACCCTTCTACCCTCTCTACCCTCTCTCCCCTCTCCTCTCCCTTCTCTCTCCCTCTCTCCTTCTCTTTCCCTCCCTCTCTCTTTCTCTCTTCCCCTCTCTCCCCTCTCTCCCTCTCTCTTCCTTTCTCCCTCTCTCTCCCCCTCTCTCCCCATCTCTCTCCCCTCTCTCCCCTCTCTCTCCCACTCTCTTTTACTTCATCTCTCCCTCCCTCTCCCCCCTCTGTTTCTCTCTCCCCTCTCTCTCTCCTTTCTCTCTCCTCTTACACATTGTGACTTGCCCTACAGACATTTAGGGATTATCATGTAAATCCCTTTGAGTACATTCAATTGTGCATAATCTTTAGTAAATTAATACACATTTTGTAAATTATATTTTTTAAAAAAGTCGTATTTGTTATACCAATTCAATAAGAATGATGCTACAGCCCAGGAAATAACCAACCCATTCCATTCAACTCCAATTCTCTATTTCACCATTGCCAGGAAGGCATGCTAATGGCAAAAATTTCACACCAATTGCACCACTTAAATCTTGAATATCACCTCTCCTGAAAAGTAATATGCTGCAAATAGGCCTTCAATAAGTTGAATGTTGATCTCAAATACAGATACCTCTCTAAATTTGCATGAAATAAGCTATCTTCAATCCATGTGTGCCATCTCAGAATTCATCATGAAGCCCCATAAAGGAAATCCAAAGGTTCTAACATTCTGGCACTGCTTTATAATCTTCCAAATATATTAGTGGAATAATTTTCTTTCTTTTCAGTAGGTCAGAGTTTATTAACACCTTTATATTAGCACTATCCATTGGTGCCCAAACATGTTTTTACAATTTCCTAATTATTTCCTCTTTTCCTTCAGCCTAATAGCAGCTGAAGAATTATACACAGTTCCCTTGAACTCTGATGTTCAGATTGTAGAAACATTAACCTTGGTGGTGAGAAACTAAGGGTCTGGGGCCAAGAATGTATCTCAAAATACTGGAGTTCTGCATATAGGAAGCCTGGGTTGGATCCAAATCAAACCCAGTGCAGGATTTCCCAAGCACTGGATGAAATCTTTTTTTTATTTTATTATCCACCATGAGATATAAAATTACGAAGTTGTTTGTGATTCTACTTGATTGTCATAACATCACTTTCAGTTGAGGATAAACATATTTTTTTCTATCTTTCAAATAAGGTGAAATGGATTCAATGTAAAAATGGAAATAGTTTTCCAGGAAATAAGACATATGTTTCCTAACCAACAGGTTTCTCACCGGTTCAAGCTGTGACTGTGGTAGAGTATGTCTGGAGGAAAAGTTCAATAAGCTGAAATTACCTCTTAAAATACAAGAGATCCTGCACTTTTATTCTGTTGTGGCAATGTTCAAGAACGTTGCACAGACAGAATTATCAGAATAAATTTGGTCAAATAATACTGACGTATACCATTTGACCATGTTCAGTAGAATTTCTCCCTGTAATTGAAAACGTGCTGAAACAGATCAATTGGTGGTAATTTGATAAATTGAAACTGTAAATTTTTATGTTTTTTTCTATTTTTTGGCTCCATATTCTAAGTTGAAGAAAGCAATGATGTAAGACTAAAAGGGACTCATAGAACATCTGACTACTTGGACAAGAAATTACAGGTTTAATCTTAAGATAAAATTGTGAGGTAGACAACTTCTTCACCAGTGCTCTTTCCCCTTGCTCCATCAATAATCCCATTTCCTCAGCTTCAAATGTCTGTTAGTTTTATATGTGTTTCCATTCTGTCAAACCCTGGTTCATGGTCATCTGATTAAGATCATTTGTTAAAACACAGGACCCAGGGACCTGAGCAATAGTACTACGGGTAGGGTCTTGCACATGGTCAACCGGGGTTCAATCCCCCGCATCTCATATGATCCCCGAGCACTGACAGAAGTAATTCCTGAGTGCGGAGCCAGGAGGAACCCCTAAGCATCACTGGGTGTTGCCCAAAAACAAAACAAAGAAAAAAAAAAAAAGAAAAAAAATCAGGACCCATTCAAGTTGTCTGCATCTTTGCTTAGGCTTGAATTAAAAATGAGTTTCACACTGGTCACTTGCAACATTTTTTTAGGGAATACGAAAGCTATTTTGAAATAGCTTTCATTCTTTAGACCCTTAAACTACTCATCTGTGTGTGGTTTCCCAAGTTACACATAGGGATTGTTTTACAAGAAAGGTATCAATCCTGTCTGCATACCTGAATCATTCTCCTGAATTTACACCTTCAGTCCTTCTATCAGTCATTGTGACAGCACTTCTCAGCAGTGAAACAGAGAGATTGAAGCCAAAGACAGATGGTCTGCTTACCAGTCAGATATAATTTTGCCTTTCACATCTAATACTTGCACTGCAAAAGGATCTGTATATAGTCTTTATCACCATACAGGATCACAATGGCTATTGGCTGTTCTTGGTTAGAAAACTAGGAAAGTGCACAGAGCCAGCAATATATCAGCTTCCTATAACTAGGAATAAAAATTGAAACATAGAAATTAAAATTAACCAATTTAGACATCCAGAGGTCCAATTAATTCTGCAATTGTATATTAGAGACATATCACATGTCATTTAACTTGCTAAGCGTAGATCTATTCAAGAACATAGAGAAAGGGGCACTAACAATGCCTCTAAATGTGTTTCCTTCTTTGACACTGTTCAATAACATATTGGAAACACTGAGATGCAAATGAGAAGCCTGATGAACAGTGTTTTAAATCAGATACCTCAAGTGCTCGCCTCAGCAGCACATATACTATATCAGGAGCCTCAATAAACATGGTTTAATACAATAGAATACTGAAAATAAATAGAGATGCAATATGAATATGACTTCTCTTAAGTCAAAACTTTCAGAAAGACAAAAAAATCTAACAGGATCTTGTTTGAAACTTATTGCCTAATTTTATCAGACAGAATATTACAAAGGAGAATATTAAGCTAGTGGAGGACAAAAATGAATAATATAATATCATTTGGGTCCATTCTAGCAGCCTCTCTAGTGGGAGTCTACCCCAGTTATCACTGGTAAAGGTGTTATAGGAACAGTGGAGACTGGAGAAATAGCACAGTGGGTCAGTTTGCAGGGTCCGTCTAGGTTCAATCCCTTATACCCCCCATGGAACCCTGAGCCCCGTCCAGACTGATCCTTCATTGCAGAGCCAAGAGAAAGCCCTGAGAACTGCCAGTTGTGGCCCCCAATCCAAAAATCAGTGGCAAATAAGAGCTCAAATAATTTTTTATCTTAAAATATGTAATGGTATATTTTAGGAGGGCACAGAAATGTACCATTTAAATAAAGATTGCCACTGTAGTATGTGATCACTTCCTCACAATTTGCTTTGTGAGTGAGTGTTATAGAACTATAGGACTTTCTTCCGGCTGCTCTAAGTCTGAATATCTTGCTTGCCATTAGTCCCTCTGGTCAGTGGATCTTTGTGCCCTCCGTCATTAGTCCTCTGGTCAGTGGATCTGGCCCTTCGCCATTAATCCCCCTGGTCAGTGGATCTGTGTGCCCTCCACCATTATTCTTCTGGTTAGAGGAACTGTGTCCTTCCGCCTACAGCTCTGCACATCATCCAATGGAATGGGAAAAGTATGATAATACATTTTTAAAGCAGGTGTAGGCTACTTGGTCAAATTAGTAATGTGCGTGTGCATGTCTGGGTGTGTGTGGACACTGTTTGCATAGCATTTACTGTATATCTACCTGGCTTTTAGAAATAATGCTATTAAATGAATGAGGCACTGTATTTTAAAAATTATAAGTAAAATGAAGTTAATTTAGGTTTAGAATTGATCAATTAATACCAAATTCACTGTCTAATTACACAGTATGCCTCACATCTCATACTATTCTGGTAAGTCCTACTGTTTGCACTTATTTTCAACTTTGTTTCTCTTCATACAATTTTCTACACAACAACCCAAATTGTTTAACAATTTGTTTGATTGTTAAACAAAAATCGAAATGTGCCACTCCCTTGCCAAAACTGGCCAGAGTCCTCCCATCTTGCAACCTGAAGGAATTTTCAGATTGCTAATCATGTATTCAATATTTCATTCATTCCAAACTCTAGCACTCAGACTATTAAAGTCACTCTGGTTTTATGCTCCTCTTGAATATGAACTTTGTATTAGCAAAGTGGTCTTATATTTAACATGTGAAGTGCCACAATAATTTTATATGAAGCCTTATGTGAAATTGAATCTTTCTGTACTGTATTCCCTTTGAACATCAAATAGCAGCTCTTAGGTAATTAGTGGTAAGTACAGCAATGGTAATATCTCCTGCTAAATGATAGAAATATGAGTGAAAATCTCCTATAAATAAATAAAATTTTCAAATAGGAAAAACATAATGATACCAAATTGAATTGCAATTTATTTTTTAAAAAATTTTATTATAGCACCATGAGATGCACACAAAGATGGTCATGATTAGGTTTCAGTCACACAGTGTTCCAGCACAAATCCCTCCACCAATGCACATTACCCCATTTCCCTCCCCCTCCCCCAGCCTGCCTCTATGACAGATGGCAGACACTTTTCCTCCTGTCTCTCTCTCTCTCTCTCTGTATCTTTCTCTCTTCCGTCTCTTACACATTGTGGTTTGCAATACATACATTTAGAGGTTATCATGTATATATCTTTGTCTATATTAAATGCTCGGTTCTAGGCTAGTATTATCATTTCCAACAATTATTAGCACACTGGTCCTTTCTCTGTCTTGCCTAACCACAGGCTCCCATACACTTGCAGTACATTCCAACCACTGACAAGACCTTCTGATCTATGTTTTCCCTGGCCTTGGATATTGGTATCATACAACTATTTTATATCCCACATATAAATGCAGTCATTCTATATCTGTCCTTTCCCTTCTGGCTAATTTCACTCTACATGATCCTCTCCATGTTCATCCATTTATGGGCAAATTTCATAACTTCATTTTTCCTAACAGCTGCATAGTATTCCGTTGTGTAGCTGTCCCAAAGTTTCTTTATCCAGTCATTAGTTCTTGGGCACTCTGGTTGTTTCCAGATACTGGCTATTGTGAATAGTGCTGCCATGGAAAAAAAAAAAGTAAAGATGGTGTTTCTGCTCTGTGTTTTTGGCTTCCCAGAAGTGATATGACTGGGTCAAATGGGAGCTCAATTTATAATCTTTGGAGAAATGTCCATATTGTTTTCCAAAAAGGCTGTACCAGTCAACGTTCCCACCAACAATAGATGAGAGTCCTTTTCTTCCTGCATCCACACCAGCATTTGTTGCCCTTGCTCTTTTGGATATGATCCAATTTCTGTGTTGTGAGATGATATCTCATTGTTGTTTTGATTTCCATCTCTCCGATGATTAGTGATGATGAACATTTTTTCATATGCCTTTTGGCCATTCAAATTTCTTCCTTGTTGAAGTCTCTGTTCATTTCTTCTCCCCCGTTTTTTGATGGAGTTGACTGTTTTCTTATTGTAAAGTTCTACCAGTGCCTGATATATCCTGGATATTAACCTCTTATCAGACGAGCTTTGGATGAATATTCTTTCCCATTCAGTGGACTGTCTTTGTATCTTGGTCACTTTCTTTTGAGGTGCAGAAGCTTTTTTAATTTCATGTAGTCCCATATGTTTATCTTGCTTCCAATTGCTTTGTTAGTGGTGTTTTATCTTTGAAGATGCCTTTAGCTTCAATGTCGTGGAGAATGAATTGCAGTTCTTTATACATATTAGCTTCCAATTGGAGCATGGCACTGTTTTTTCAGAAACAAACCCTTTATTTGTTTATTGGGTAATGTAATTCAATTTAAAGGAAAACAAAGTTTATTAAAACTTAAAGTTTTTAATTCAAAATTCATATATTGTTAACTTTTCTTAATAAGAAGTAAGCTTTTGAATAGAAACTATGGACTTTATTTTAATTTTAAATCAGAAAATGAAATTGGACATTTTGAATATATCTTAATCACACTTAAGTAGTTGTGCATTTAATTTTAAATGTGATATGGATGTATAGGTGTCGAGGAATGCTGCCAGAGTCCCCGACAGTGCCGGGAAGCAAGTTCTCTTTTACCTCCGAGCCGCCGGGAATGGAGAAGACTTAGGAATCCGATGCAGTTTTAAAATGCTTTACTTATCACAGGTTCAGGCATACAAATTAGCAATAAGGAAAAACCCTGTGCTTAGGACTGCAGGCTAGAACCCCAGACACGTGTAGGCCAAGATGGCGGCCACCACGTGTAAAGGCCCTGTAAAGAGGAGACAAAGACAAAACCCCCAAGAAGGGTGTGAGCTCACAAAAGAGAGCCCCAAAGAGAGCCCAAAGAAAGAGAGAGAGAGAGAGAGAGAGAGAGAGAGAGAGAGAGAGAGAGAGAGAAAGCAGGCTGGTTTTATACCCCTGCAACTCAGACCTCCCACTATTATGGAAACAGGAAGGGTCAAATGCCCTTAGGTAATTTCTCCTAGCACCTCACCTAGGCCCTATTATATGCTAATGTTTTGAGCCAAGATCTGCCTGGAAATTCCTTTATATGGTAAAGAAGGGGGTTTCTGAGATAGCATGTCTCTGTACCAAAGACTAATACTAATGCCAGTTAAATATTTCTCCAAGCCTTCACAAGTCTTGTCTACTTCACAGTAGGTTTGTAGTTTAGTTGCCTTTGAGTTATCAGAGAGCCATGCTTGCTTGCTTGGAGGCAAACAGCATTTCTCTCTGGTCTAATTACTTAGAGATCCAACGTGGCCAGGAAAATATGCTGGTAAGATCTAGCTAGTCCCAAGATGATTGTGGTAGCATGAGAGAATATTTATACCAGCTAGTAGAGAATACATGGTCAGATAAACTGCCACATTTAGACTACCCCCTTATCTACAAAGTGATTTGCAGGAGGCAATCCAGAGCAGATGCAGAGGCTCTTAGAGGAGTCCTGCAACATATAGGAAAATGATTCTTTTCTAAAACTTACAAGGAGTTTCCTTAAAATTTCCATGTTATTTGTGATTAAAATATTTAACACATTTGTACTTTCACATGTGCTTTGTTGTCTTATTTTTTATTATTATATTTTAGATAATATGTATTCCTAATCACGCTAAAGATTATGACAATATTGATGTAAAAGTTACCATACCCCAGCACAGCGGGTTGTTCTAAACCTCACTCCAATATCACCTCCTGTTCACCTCCTCAATCTCTCCCAGCATTCCCCACTGCTTAGTATTCAGTTTTTAATCTATGAAATTTCATAACAGTTACAACCCTCTTTGCACATTTCTAAAATGCTACTTTATATAGTTTAGCCTTAACTGTAGCTAATATTTTAAGATTGAACTGTTATAACTCAAAAACGAGTTAAAATTTTAAAATTTTAAGTGTATAGTTTTTCTTAAAGGAAAAACTATAATTTCAGAGCTAGTAGAAACCAGTGAGATTTAGTGATTCCCCAGTCCAGCTTATAATAAAGTTGCTGTCTTGTCGTTTTCTACAGCTTATATTTCTGACAGCAAACATAATTAAAGCTACAGAGAGAGAAATCTCCAGTTGTTCTGAATCAGTGTTACTTGACAACCAAGAAAATAATAGTGAGCTTTTTCCCTCTTCCATGTACTGATTCTACCCACATCCCCATTTTTTTGTGTCGTTCGCAACAGCAGATATAAATACAGAACAAACATGAATCAATAGAAAAGCTGAGGGAGAAAGAGAGCAATTTAGGAAATTTTTATGTACTAGGTATTGCACATGCATGCAGTCACCCAGTAACAATGGCTTTCTCCACAGCTCCGCACCATTTCATGTATCCTGACAAACCCTCATGCTCTCCCTCCTTACCCATAAACTGAATGTCAGTTCAGTTGTAGAATGGGTAGGGTTAATACTTCAACACGTTTCCTACTTCAGTCAGTCCAAAAGCTTTTTGCCAATTATCTACTCTTTTTCCCTGCTAGTAAACGAGGGTACAAGGGAGAATGGTGTTAAAATGAGAGGCAGCAATTTAAATATTCTGTCTTTATTAAATATATATTTCCCCCCAAAGCAATTGAAAGTCATTTTAAACCAAAATCCTCTCCTGCTGGCATGTTTCCCATTCACTGACATTGCCCTTCTGTATGCCAGGGATATGTCCATCTTTAAAGGAATTAAAAAGAGTTACGGTTGTGATTTCAGATTGTTAGTGACTGTTCACCTTATATAATGTGTATGATTAAAAGCACTGTGAAAATTATCAGTTTCCTGACACTGTTGTCAGCAGTCTGCATGATGCCTTTACATTCTCTCAGAAACAAAGCATCAGCATAATTCTACTACTGACTCCAAAACTCACAAATGGACAACTGGCTCATGCTTAGAGACCTGGCAGGTCTGCTAGGTTTGCTCACAACTATGGACCACTTATGAGATTCATGCTAGTGAGATGCAATTAATTTGAAAAGTCGTGAATAAAACTGATTCATATCAAACACCTTGTTTGAGATAAACATTTCTTATAGATTTTCACTCATTTCAGAGCATTTATATACCTTGTACATTGGATTAACCATGATTATAATGGATCCTATGCTAATTAATTTTATTTTTGTTTTTCAGAAATGCAAAACTACATTTTCCCTATTTACAGATAATACAAATCGAAATCTCCCTTTCCACATATCAATTATAAGATTTCTTGATTTTATTCCATTTGACATGTTCTCATATGTTTGTGCATGTGGTGGTTAAAAGGAGGGATGGACTTCTTTTCTGAAAAACATATCCATTTTTTTATTATACCACCATGGGTTTCAGTCATACAGTGTTCCAGCACCCATCCCTCCACCAGTGCACATTTCCCACCACCAATGTCCCCTGATTCCTTCTCCCCTCCCCCAGTCTGACTCTATGGCAGGTGCTTTGCCTCTTCTCTCTTTCTCTCTCTCTCAATCTCTCTCCCTGTCTCTCTCTCTGTATCTCTCTCTTCCTTCTCTTACACAGTGTGACTTACAATACATAATTTAGAGATTATCGAGTATATCTCTTTGCCTACATTCATTGCTTAGTTCTAGGCTGGTATTATAATTTCCAACAATTATTAGCACGCTGGTCCCTTCTCTTTCTTACCTAACCTCTGACTCCCACACACGTGCAGTACATTCCACCCACTGACAAGAACTCCTGATCCATGTTTTGCCTGGCCTTGGATATTGGTATCATACTACTTTTTTTATATTCTGCAAATAAATACAATCATTCTATATCTGTCCCTCTGGCTAATTTCACTCAGAATGATCCTCTCCATGTCCATTCATTTATAGGCAAATTTCAAACTTCATTTTTCCTAACAGCTGCATAGTATTTTGTTGTGTAGATGTACCATAGGTTCTTTATCCAGGAAGAGCAAGAACAACAAATGCTGACATGGATTCAGGGAGAAAGGGACTGTTGGTGGGAATGTCAAATGGCCCAGTCTTTTTTGGAAAACAATTTGGACATTCCTCCAAAAACTAGAAATTGAACTCCCATTTGACCCAGCAATACCATTCCTGGGAATATAGCCTGGGAGGCCAAAAACACACAGCAGAAACACCATCAACACTTCTATGTTCATAGCGGCACTATTCACAATAGTCAGAATCTGAAAAGATTGGATTCTGAATTTCAGTTGTTCACTTCTTTACAATGCAGTCTTACATAAATCACCTTTGCTTCATTCCTTTAATTTGTAAAATAGAAATAACAGTTCCCATCCTACCTATAACACATGATATAAAAGCAAGTGCTAGATACATGTAATGTATTTGCACTGAATTTAAAATGCATATAAATAAGTATATATTTATAAAATAAGCATTTATATAGATATTATTTTAAAAAGTATTTGCAAGAAAGCTAACTAAAATGTTTTACTCCAAGTTTCTATGTCTAATGACTTGAGAAACAGTCCACATAGAAATAACATAACCCTGTGTTGGTAAATTTAATGTTTCCACTTGGCCAATCCCTGATGCTGAAATATTTGGCTAAGCAATTTTCTATAAAAGTAAAATTTTTCTATAAAAATTTGTATTTATTTCAGTGTGCTAATATTTGTACTATTGAGTTTTGAGTAAAGCTGTTTATGTTATTGTTGGTGGGAATGTCGACTTTACAACCTTTCTGGAAAACAATATGGACATTCCTCCAAAGACTAGAAATTGAGCTCCCTTTTGACCCAGCCATACCACTCCTGGGAATATACCCTGGAAAGCCAAAATCACACAGCGGAAACACAATTCGCACTTTTATTTTCATAGAAGCACTATTCACAATAGCCAGAACCTGGAAACAACCAGTATGCCCGAGAACTGATGACTGGATAAAGTAACTGTGGTACATCTACACAATGGAATACTATGCAGCTGTTAGGAAAAATGAGGTTATGCAATTTGCCTATAAATGGATGGACATGGAAAGAATCATGTTGAGTGAAATTAGTCAGAAGGAAAGAGAGAGACATAGAAAGACTGCATTTATTTGCATGACATAAATATACCAGGTGATCTTACCAAAAGTGGAAATTATAACAAGCATGTGGGAATCAGAGGTTAGGTAAGATAGAGAAGGGAACATGTGTGAATAAATGTCAAAAGGTCTGATACCAACATAGAACTGAGCATTAAATACAGGCAAAAAATGCAAATGATGGCTTCTAAGTTTATGTAGTGCAACCCACAATGTGTAGGAGAAGGAAGAGAAAGAGAGGGAGAGAGAGGAGATAAAGAACCTGCCATTTAGGCAGGCCATGGGAAGAGGGAGGGAATTGGGGACATGGGTGGTGGGTGATGGGCACTGGTGGAGGGCGGGGTGCTGGAACACTGTGTGACCGAAACCTCCAAAGGTGAACAATGTTTTAATTGCATATCTCATGGTGGTATAATAAAATGTTTTTAAAAAAATGTTTATGTTATATAACATTAATAGGTTTCATTCAATAAAGTGCCAATAAACAAATACCTTTCCCAGTAAATAAATACGCTGGCATAAATGAGCATTCAGTCTTTAATTGGAGTATAGCCTCATTCCTAACAACCTGTCAGCATTCCATTAGATTTTGGATTTGCTAGCCTCTATATTCACATGAGTCAATGCCTTAAAACAAAACTGGTGCTCTTTCCACCACCTCATTAAAATCTCTCCTTAAGTCAGAGAGATAATTCAATGGACAGAGTATAGGCTTTGGATTCTGCTGGACTTGTATTTGATCTCCAGTACAAGATGATCGACAGAACAACCCCTGAGCACTGCTGGGTGTCTCAAATGTACACCTTCTCATATCTGCAGTCAAGAGAGTAGTCTTGGCCAACAGAAGATAAGGAAAATAAATAAGTGTTTCTGAAGTTTTAATTTTTTGGTTATTTTTCTCCAAAATAACAAAAAAATATACAGATTTGTGTGGAGGATGAGTAAAGGGGTAACAAAAACATGATGGGTGAAGACTGTTCCAACAATCTCTATATCAGATTTTGTGTGCCTGAGAAACTATACTGACTGTTTTAGGGTAACTGAGATGTGGGGATTATTTATAATCAAAATTAAAAGTTTTTGCCCTGACTGATGCAAGTGTATTTTAGTGTATCTTGTACAACTTAAATAAAAATGGAAAAGTCATTTATAGTTTGGAGGAGCACCATACCACCCTGAATGCCATACCACGCTGAACATGCCCGATCTCGTCTGTTCTTGGAAGCTAAGCAGGGTTGGGCCTGATTAGTATTTGGATGGAAGACCGCCTGATAATACTGGGTGCTGTAAGCTCTCTTTTCCCTGCACCTCGAGGTGTTGCAGGTGTAGCTGCAGTGCCCGGCTGAGTCGACAAATGGCAGACAGGAGACAAACTTGTCTAAATCCAGGGCTTTTTCACCATGGGCCCTTGTTGGTTGATGGTCTGACATAGAAAAAGACTGGGCCCCCTGGGATGAACCCAGAGCCACGGCAGAGCCTGGCAAGATACCCGTGGTGTATTCAATATGCTGAAAACAGTAACAATAATGGACCTCATTCCCAACAAAAGGAGACATTACTGGCACCCACTTGAACAAATCGATGATCAATGGGAAGACAAATGATACAAGTGATACCAAAATAATTGCTAAATGATTTCTCAGAAAACAGCAAGATCAAATAAAACCACAGCAAGATCAAATAAAACCATTCTCTATCAAACACATTTAAACATTGTCCGACAAAGAAAATATCAAATATCTTTCTGTCTCAAAGTGAATGTTGAGAAAGTCTTAGCCTCAGCATTGTTGTACCACCTTCTACATGATATTTATTAAGATATCGAATCATAGAACTATATTTTATATAATCAATCTAGAATTACCAATTTCTAATAGTATTCAATTCATAACAAAATGTCAGAACAGACATTAGAGATTCCTTAAATATGGGTCCCAATCATCTAATGCCCACTGAGATATTGTAGAAGATACTCACTGAGATAGCCCATGGGCTACTATCATTCCCAGAGTGTGATCTCCCTCACTGTTTCATTAAAAAAGAGCGTTTTATACTACCTGTTTGACTACAAGCATTCCTGATGTTCTTCTGTACTCAGAATATACATGAATTACACAAATTATGCGTAAAATAATTTGATTTTAGTTGTCCATCTGTCATTCATAGCAGGCAGATAAAACCAGACAGACCACACAGTAAAATTACAATCAGCAACACCATAAGTTTTTATTATTCATTTTTATTTACATATACTCTTAAACATATACTCTCAGACATGGGGCAGAGCTGCTCCTTGCTCTCCTTGTGCCCAGCCGCTCATGAGGCGCCCAGGAGGCATGGAAGGTTCTAGCCCTGGCCTGCCACCCCAGCAGACCCTCACAACAAGCCAGATGACACCCCGACTCCACGAGGGCCGCCATCTTCCACATCCAGACTTCCCTCTCGTCACAACTCCACCCAGCAGACCAGACTATCACAGCCCGGCTCGCGCGCCACTAGCGGCTGCGTGGTTCATCAATAAATGCTTTAGTCAGAGGTGACGACAAGAGTATGCCACCCGCACGGCAAGCCTGGCAAGCTGCTCGTGTCGTATTTGATATGCCAAATACCAGTAACATTTATATTAGGTCATTTCCATGACCGAATATAATGGTTTGAGGCTCTTTATGTTCCTGGAGCAAGCATATGCCTTTGGGTTCTACTAGCATGAGACAGGACATATGGAGATATTACTGGTGCCCGCTCTAGCAAATAGATGAATGGGAAGATAGTGATAGTAATGTGCTGATACTCTTAAATTTGCTTCAACTTTTATTTTGGCAACATAATTTTCAACACCTATTAATAATAGACCTTCAGTTGGCTAACAGTCCAAAACCACATCCACCATCAGAGTGTCAGGGTCCCTCCACTAATATCTCAAGGTCCCAGCTTTCTCACTCTGTTGGCAAGGCCAGGTCTGTAGACCAAGCCTCAAGGTTCAGATTTATTTTACTTTTCCCCTTCCTATCATTTTTGTTGGTTCTGCATTGTCCAGGGGTCATACACACTTGATGATGAAATTCCACACTTGGTTTTGGTATTTACCAAAGGTTTCATACTTGTTTGTGATATTTATGCACTTTGACTAATGTGCTCACTAGACGGTCATAGATTTTCTTGTGGCACCAGGGAATCCAAACATCAGAGCCACAGTAGAAGGAAAAGAACAAACATTAGAGTATTTGTGGAGAACTGATACAACTTCAAGATTGCTATATAGTTACAATAAAATAGTGTGGTGTTGATGAAACTGATTTAGAAAAAAACAGATGTACAGAACAGAATAATTAGCCCAGAAATAGACTTACATCCTATATCATCAACTGCTCTTTAACAAAGGAACAAATGCAGTACAATGAAAAGGGAGTCTTTTTATGTTTTGAGTCTTGAACAACTGAATATACATCAGTCAGTAGAGTATGAGACTCTTAATCTCAGGGTCCTGGATTCAAGGCCTACATGACGCCATATGTTAAGGTTTTTAAATAACAGTAGAAGAGGGAGGATTGTGGAGGGATGTGGTTCCCCCCGCCCCATAGGGAGATTCAATGTCCTAGGTTCAAGGAACCTGCTGTGAATTATAGCCTCAACAGTATTTGAGGACAGGGGTAACCATGGCAGAGTAGATGGGGGGACGGGTTGTTGGGGGGGGGGAGCCTAGTTGGGTCCTCTGCAGTACTCACTGTTTATTAAGGTCCCTGGCCTGTGCCCAGTTCTGACATTTTCTTATGACCCATCCAAGGAATAAAGAGCAAATCCAGAGGTTCCTGAAGGTTATTCTTTAATGGTTACTTCTGTTTCATCTCTCTGATCTCTGTAGGAATCTTTCCTGGGTCCTCTGGCTCTCTCCTGGTGAGTTCTTCTGCTGGCTGCTCTCTCCTCCTGCGTCTGTACAGGCTCCTCCATCAGGGGCTCTCACTTTCCGGTGTCTCTGTTCAGGGCTTCATGCTTTATATCCTCCCCCCAGGACTCCCTTTCAGGACCCTCTTTCTTAGGTCCTTTCTGCTCAGGGCTTTTCTCTTCAGGGCTTCTTTTTCTTTGGACTCCATGATTATGTTCCTATTTTATTTCCGTAAGTTACCTTGTTTCGTCTTGTAGCTACTATTTCTGTGTCTGTGAGTCCCTAACTAATTTTTCAAGTTCCTCAGTGTTTCCCTGCTGCTGGTGATCCTATTGCCCTATTTCTGTTACCCTGTAGCCGTCAAGCTTTGGTGCCAACCCGAAGGCTTAGGCACAGGCCTTGTGGCTCTGGTGCTGGTGCTGGGGCCTAGGCACCAGGAGCAGATTCTCCTCCTTGGTGCTGGCCATCCGGCTCAGGCACCAGGGAACCCATGACCTAGGTGCTGGCCAGGTACCAGAGGCTGCTTCTCTCCCAGTTCAGAAGCCCCCCCTTCCCTCAGGATGCTCTCCTGGGGCCCCTATTTATAGTCTCATGCCCAAATTCAGAACCCTGACTTCAATTGTTTTAACAGCCCTTTGAGAGGCTAGTACTGTGCCTTTTAAGAGGGGAAGACCCATATCCCACACTGTATCACTGTATCACTGTCTTCCCGTTCATCATCGATTTGCTCGAGCGGGCCCCAGTAACATCTCCATGTCCTGTCTCATGCTAGTAAAGCCCAAGGGCATCTGCTTGCTCTAGGAACATAAAGAGCCTCATTCCATTCCGGAATGAGGTCTATAATTGTTACTGGTATTTGGCATATCAAATACAACACGGGTAGCTTGCCAGGCTCTGCCGTGATGTAGCATACTCTTGTAGTCATCTCTAAGTCCAGCATTTATTGATGAACCGCACGGCTGCTTGAGGCCGCGTGAGCAGGACTGTGATAGGCTGGTCTGCTGGGTAGAGTTCTGATGAGAGAGAAGTCCGGATGTGGAAAATGGAGGCCCCTCATGGAGTGGGGGTCGTCTGGCTTCTTGCAGGCTCTGCTGGGGTGGCAGCAGCAAACCCGCATCCCTCCTAGGAACTCGTGAGCAGCAGGGCCAGGGAGAGCAAGCAGCAGCCTGCCCCATGTCGAGCCTGGACGGCAACCTGAACGGTTTAAAAGACTGCGGGTGGAACCGTGAGCCGGGCTGTGAGGCTGGTCTGCTGGGTGGAATTCTGGTGAGAGAGAAGTCCGGATGTGGAAAATGGAGGCCCTCATGGAGTGGGGGGTTGGTCGTCTGGCTTGTTGCAAGGCTCTGCTGGGGTGGCGGGCCAGTGCTAGAACTCACAATCCCTCCCGGGCACCTCATGAGCGGCAGGGCACAGGGAGAGCAAGCAGCAGCTCTGCCCCATGTCTGTGAGTCTCACATCCCACACACATGTGAAAAAAAATAAACTGTACACTGACATTGCACGCTTAAAAATGTAACCTCAAAACTAGCCACAGATCCTAGCACAATAATAAGGGCAGTCCTTGTGGGACTCAGCACCACATCAAATATTGATCCACAGGGCATACTGTACTGCCAGGCCAGCTATGACAGTGACCCTAAATCCCCCTAATATTTCGAGGGAACCCCCCAAATCAGTTAGATGTTAAAATCAAAACTATAAGACTCTATAGTAGAAGAAAAGTCATAGATGGTCAGTTTGTGTGATTCTAAAGCACAATTTAAGAAGACATAATTGAGAAACTGGAAATAACTGAAAAGATATATTTCATTAAAATTTTCTGTCATGCAAAACAGAAAGAGAGGGAAAGTGGCTAGTGGAGAGCAGCTTCATGGAAGGACTTCTCAGAAAAACTGTCTATATCAGGCTGGTGAAGTTGAGAAAAGAAAATACTTCAGCTGAAGTGTAGCCTTGCCAGGACTTGAGACCAGCCCAGGGAGTAAATCTGTGGTGGAAACTTGCGGCTGCTAACAGCAAAAAAAAAAAAATAAATTTTGGGTACTGGAAAACAAGCTGCATAAACCACACCGCCAGTGATTTAAGAGATTTGTCTAAGACAAAGGGACAGTGAAAAATGTCTCATCAGGAATCGAGATGGCTGCCAAAGAAGTAACGCCTTGTGAGTTTCGTGGCTTAGATCTTCGTAAGAAAAATCAGGTGGTCTGGAGATGTCAGTTGTTTCGGATTCATTGGCCAGAGAAAGGTGTACAATAGGACAAGAACTGGCTGAAGATTGTAGCTGTTTCCGTTTCTCTTTGCATATCTACTCTAGTTCTTCAAGATTGATACATTAGTCCCTCTTTGCAAAGCCAAAGAGCCCATATGAAAGAAATTGACCTCCCTGGATTCAACAATCTTCAGTAACCTTTTTTCTAAGAAAATATTTCTCTACCATATATCCGCAGACTACGTATAACAAACAATACAAAATTAATTACTGAGTATCTGCTTAGGATAGGCTCAAGCAGAGGTAGAGAAAAATTGAAATAATTACAGCCCGGCTCATGCAACCGCTTGCAGCCTCGTGGTTCATCAATAAATGCTGGATTTAGAGGTGACTACAAGAGTATGCCACCCCCACGGCAGAGCCTGGCAAGCCTCCCGTGTTGTATTTGATATGCCAAATACCAGTAACAATTGTAGACCTCATTCCCATGACCTGATGGAATGGTTTGACGCTCTTTATGTTCCTGGAGCAAGCAGATGCCCTTGGGCTCTATTAGCATGAGACAGGACATATGGAGATATTACTGGTGCCAGCTCGAGCAAATCGATGATGAACGGGAAGACAGTGATACAGTGATACATGCAAAACATTATGCAAAAAAAAACTAAAAAAGATGACCTATAAATCAGAAAAAAATATTTGTAAAAATGCATCTGTTAAATGAATTCTCTCACATATACAAAGACATTTAATAACTCAATAATACTCTGGGGTCGGAGTGATAGTACAATGGATAGGGTATTTGTCTTGCACACAGACGATCCGGGATTTATTCCAGGCATCCCATATGGTTCCTCAAGCACCACCAGGAGTAAGTCCTGAGTGAAGAGCCAGGAGTAATTCCTGAGTGCAGAGCCAGGAGTAACCCCTGAGCATTGCCAGGTGTGACCCAAAAAAGCAAAAATGAATGAATGAATGAATGAATGAATGAATGAATAAATAAATAAATAAATAAAATGGATAGGGGCCGGAGAGATAGTAGAGCAAATAGGGATTTGGCTTGCATACAGATGATCCAGATTTAATCTCTGAAACCCCACATGCTCCCCAAGCATACCAGTAGTGATCCTTGAGTGCCAGACAAGTAAAAGCCCTGAGCACCACCAGGTGTGGGTAAAAAAAAAAAGCCAATTTAAAAAACGGATTACATATATTACCAGAATCTTTACCGAAGACGCTATATAGAAAATGAGAATAATTTATCATTTACGGAAATTCAAATTAAAACAAAAATGAGCTACCACTATACATCTACCATAATGATAATCAAAATTCTGAATAATGGCAACACTAAATGCTAATGAGGGTGAATAATAGGAATGAATTCTCATTCATTGTTTGGTAGGAACAGTCATTTTATGAGAATGACTACAAAATTATTCCATTTTCCACATCCGGACTCCATTTTCCACATCGGACTTCCCCCTCGTCAGAACTCCACCCAGCAGACCAGCCTATCACAGTCCTGCTCATCAAGATCTACCCTGCAGTAGTCTTTTTTAAATCCGGCTCAGGTATACTGATCCAGAGACTCACAGACATGGGGCAGAACTGCTACTGGCTGTCCCTGTGCCCAGCCACTCACGAGGCACCCTGAAGGGATGGCGAGTTCTAGCCCTGGCCCACTACTTCAGCAGAGCCTCGCAACAAGCCAGACGACCACCCAACCCACTCCATGAGGGCCTCCATTTTCCACATCCGGACTTCCCCGTCATCAGAACTCCACCCAGCAGACCAGCCTATCACAGCCCTGCTCATCAAGATCCACTCTGCAGCAGTCTTTTTTAAACCGCTCAACCACCTATCAGAGACCAGCCTATCCAGTCCTGCTCTCAGATCTACCCTAGTAGTTTTTTAAATCCGGCTCAGGTATACTGATCCAGAGACTCACAGACATGGGGAAGAGCTGCTACTGGCTCTCCCTGTGCCCAGCCGCTCACGAGGTGCCTGGGAGAGATGGTGGGTTCTAGCTCTGGCCGCCACCCCAGCAGAGCCTCACCACAAGCCAGACGACCTCCCACTCCATGATGGCCTCCATTTTCCACATCCGACTTCCCCCATCAGAACTCCACCCAGTAGACCAGCCTATCACAGCCCCACAGCCCAGTTTGTGTGGCGCAACCAGCTGCTCAGTTCATCAATAAATTCTGGATTTAGAGATGACTACAAGAGTATGCTACCCGCACAGCAGAGCCTGGCAAGCTACCCATGTCATATTTGATATGCCAAATACCAGTAACAATTATAGACCTCATTCCCATGACCTGATGGAATATTTTGAGGCTCTTTATGTTCCTGGAGCAAGCAGCTGCCCTTGGGCTATACTTGCATGAGTCAGGACATATGGAGATGTTACTGGTGCCCACTCGAAAGCAAATTGATGATGAACGGGAAGACAGTGATACCGTGATACAGTGACTACAAAACTAAATGTACTTTTTTTCCTCAATGTCTGGCTCAAAAAATAGGAAAATAGGGGGCCAGAGAAATAGTACATTAGGTAGGACGTTTGCCTTGCACACAGCTGATCTGGGTTTGACCCCTGGCATCCTATATGGTCTCTCACACCCACCAGGATTGATCCATAGACTCAGAGCCAGGAGTAAGCCCTGAGCATAGCGGAATGTAACCTAAATAATAGAAGCACAAAATAAAAATTTAAAAGAAAAAAATTTAATGAGGGGGCTGGAGCAACAGCACAGCTGGTAGGGCATTTGTCTTATATGTGGCAGACCCAGGTTACTCCTGAGCATCCCAAATAGTTCCCCAAGGACAGCGAGGAGTAATTCCTGAGTGCAGAATCAGGAGTAACCCATGAGCATTGCTGATTGTGACCCAAAAAGGAAAAAAAAATTAATGAGAAAGATGATTTTAATTTAAAGAGATGAAAAATACTTTCATTTAAAGTATGGAAAACAGGGGGAAACCAGGGAATTTCCACCAATGGGTCCCAGGCCCCACAGAGTACCTGACCCTCCACCAGACCACTCCCCCAGGTCCAGCAAATGCCTCAAACCTCCCCCATCAGGTGTGTGTGATCCCCACTCTGCCCACGAACCACCCACCCATATCCCAAAATTCAAAACCGTGAGGATGCACTAGCATCCACACAAACTACTTACTATTTATACTACAGGAGGTACCAGTGAGCATATGTCCCTACATTCCTTGTCACCCACCCCAAACTCTGCAAACAACCCAGACATCTAATAACTGTACAATATAGCCACCCAAGAACACTCATTTGCAACCTACAATAGTCATTATGGTAAAGAAACGCAGAATTCCATCAAGCTCATTGAGTGAAGTCACTAGCCCAGATGAGCCAAGCACTAATGATGAGCTATATAAGCTCTCTAATAGGAATTACGGAAGGAATTGTTAGGATGCATAAGAAACTCAAAGAAGCAATAGAATACAAAGTCAATAAATACAAGAGGACATGGGGCCAAAATTAGGAAAATGCAGACCAAATATAAGCAGAAATGACAGATATTAAAAATGTGGTAAGTGAAATGAAAAACACACTGGAAGGCCTCCATAGCAGAGTAACAACTTCTGGAGAAAGAATTAGTGATCTCCAAGAAGAGGTCCAAAGATTCTCTACAAAACAGCAGAAGATGGAAATAAGACTCACAACTAACAAACAGAAAACAAGAGATAATCAGGAAGCCAAAAGGAATATGAATCATTGGGGTCCCAGAAGGACAAGAAGAAAGCCCTGAAAAGAAGACACTGTCAAAACCATATTGCTGAGAAGTTACTGGAAATAAAGAACACTTGCTCCCAGATTCGGGAGGCCCGAAGGGTACCACTTTAAAAAAAACAATAAGAATTCTAAAAGACACATCTAAATTAGACTGACAAAAACCATAGACAGAGATAGAATACTGAAAGCAGCAAAATCAAAGAAGGAAATCACATAAAAAATCAAAGAAGGAGCATCCCTAAGATTTACAGCAGACTTCTCAGATGAAACACTCCGAGGCCAAAGACAATGGTGGGATATTGTGGAAATGAACTGAAGATCTCACCAAGAATTCTTTAACAGCTAGACTCACATTCAGATGTGAAGGAAAGATACACAACTTTATGGATAAGCAACAAGTCAGGAACTTCATAGACTCAAAACCAACTTTAAAAAGAAGGACTGAAGGGTCTACTATAAGATAAGACAAAAACCCAAAAGCACAACAAGTTTAAACAGAAAGATGGCACAAAATCCTATGACAATGATCTCTCTCAATGTCAGTAGTCTAAATGTACCAATTAAGAGACACAGAGTGGCAAAAATGGAATAAAAAAAACTGAATCTGTGGTAGACTGTTTCAGTCTCCACAGAATAAAAGGCTTTCTTTAAATCAATGAACATAAGACAGAGTGTCATCTTGAACTCCCTACAAACTTCAATGAGCTTGGTTACCACGT
This sequence comes from Cryptotis parvus, assembly GCA_021461705.1. Classification (NCBI taxonomy): domain Eukaryota; kingdom Metazoa; phylum Chordata; class Mammalia; order Eulipotyphla; family Soricidae; genus Cryptotis; species Cryptotis parvus. The sequence goes on from JAJIBD010021282.1 coordinate 30,620, forward strand.
GGATATGGTCGATTGTACTGAATCCTTTTCGGAAGTCAGCTTGCTCGCATGGTTGTCCTTCATCTAATATTCTGCCAATCCTGTTCAGGAGGACTCAAGTGAACAGCTTGTAGATGACAGACAACAGGCAGATGCGGCAACAGTTGCCAATGTAGTGAATGTCTCCCTTTCTTGAACAGTAGAACTGTCCTGCTGGTTTTCCATTGGGAGGGCACCTTGCATTCAGACAGGTAGCAAGTGAAGAGCCGAGCTAGTGTATTGATGAGTACCACTGGCAGATTCTTCAGGTGTTCAGGTCTGACTTTGTTTGGGCCTGTTGCTGTTCCCTTCTTTACCGATGAAATGGAATGTCGGATTTCAGAAGGGAGAACATTGGGAATGACATATCCATCTGGTGGAATTTGGAATGTGGGCAGGTGGACGTGGCTATCAAAGAGATCTGAGTAGAAGTCATGGATAATCTTCTCCATTGCCTTTCTGGAAGATGTGATAGATCTATCAGAACGTTGGAGGGCAGTCATCCTGTTCTTATAGTTCATGAAGGACAGTTAGGCGTTTTGAATGCTTTTCCCAGCTTCTACTGCATCTTCCAATTTTTCTGCTTTTCTCTCTTTGAGGTCTTCCTTTATCGCTTCTCTGCACTGCTTTGCAAGCTTGGATGTTAGCATTTGGTCGCCTGAGGCTCGTGCCTTGCCACATTGGCTAATGAACTCAAGAGTTTTTGAAGACAGGTGTCCTTTTGTGGCTTTTTCTCTCTCGGCATTCTTCGCACAGTCATGGAGGTGCTGAACCAGACCCAAGTCAGGTCCCGTGGTGGTGCAGAGAGCAGTGGAAACAGCCGCTGGTTGCATGGCCTAGCTAGCGGGCGCTTGCGGAACAATAGCACCTAGGAGTGCGACCAGGCAGGGAACCCCAGCGTGGTCCCAGGACTGCAGCAAGCGAGGAACGTTGAGGTTCCTCGAGCGAGGTCCTTGAGCTGCCACGACCTGCAGTGACGTCGTGGCAGCTTGTGGGCCCTATTCCTGGGCAACCTAGGCGTGGCCTCAGACCCAGCCCGGGGGTGACAAGATTACAGACACCTGGCCGACATCTTTCTTTACCATCTTTACCGCCTCCATGTTTGCTGCACTCATCAACGACCCCAGCAGGAAGACCAGGACACAGACCATGTGTCCTCCGGCTATGTGGAGCGGCTGAAAGGTCTGACCTGCTTGTCAGGGTGGAGAGCAATATCACACTCAGGGATGCTCAGGGGTTACTCCTGACTCTGTACAAAGGAATTACTCCTGGAAGTGCTTAGCCCAGCAAGCTACTAAGAGTATACCGCCAGCACAACAGAGCCTGGAAAGCTGTCCGGTGTGTATTCAATATGCCAAAACCAGTAACAAAAAATGTTCATCCTCCTGACCTTGAAAGAGCCCTTAATATGAAGGACAAACTATGAAGGACAAACAAGGAGGGCCTGATAAAATTGCAGGTCCATGCTAAACTGTCAAAATGAAGAAGGACTAAAATGACAGTCTGTACTTTCAATGCACGTACACTGGCAATGGAAGCATATATAGAGGACCTGATGGTGCAAGCTCAAAAGATCAAGTATGACATCATTGGTCTGACTGAGAAAGGAGGCGTCAATCGCATCATGCCGCTTTTGACACCGGAGAAGAACTGTTCCTCGGAACATGCGATGAAAGAGGCATTGGTGGTGTTGGTGTCCTTGTCAACACCAACATGGCCGTGAACATTAATTCATTTGAATGTCTAACAAACCGGATAGTATGATTACACTTGAAGAGATATGGCCCACTGCCAGCAGTTTCTATCTTCGTTGTCTATGCACCAACATTCACATACAAGGAAGAAGAAACTGAGAAATTCTACATGTCATGGAGGAGTTCTGTAAAAAGATCACACCTTCTACAAAATCATAGTCATTAATTTTAATGCCAAGATAGGACCGAGAAGATTAGCCAAAGCACTCCACATCAGGACCCATGGCCTAGAATGGAACGAACAGGGTGAGAGACTATCTGAGTTTATCATGTCCACCAAGACCATTCATGGGAACTCACAGTTTCAGAATCCTGAAGGGAAATGTTGGACATAGGAAACCCCTGGTGGACAGTTCCACAAAGAATTGACCACATCAACGTCAATCGACCGTTTTGCCTGACCGATATTGCTGTCGTCCCAAAATTCCAAACAGGATCAGACCACCATCTCCTTCGGGCAAATTCTACTTCACGCAACAGGGAGAAAAGGCTGCAAAGTTTAAGAAGAGAACTCCCAGAATGACCACCAGCTGGGAACTCTTTGGCACCACTGTGGCAACATTGGAAGATACCATCATTGATGCCTATAAATAGTTTTCGCAAAATATAAGTTGATTACATACTTTAGAAATTCCTGCCAGTGACTACTGGTACTAACCAGTAGTCACTCCTGAACACAAAGCCAGGAGATAACCCAGGAGCTCCACAGGTATAGCACAAACCACACATACACAGACACAGACACACACACACAGACACACACACACACACACACACACAAGAGAGACACACACCCAAACACAAGAAATTGTGAGTTTTACGTAGCAAAAACATTTAGGAAGGACATTTAGGTAACAAGTCATAAATGTTATCGGCACTGAACCAACTGATTAGCTTTTAACATTGAGTGGGACATGCAAAGGGAAACTACAACTTTCCAAACTGAGTTTAGGATCTTCTACCCAGGTTCACTCTACCTCAGGTAATACTAGAGGAGAAGTCTAATCCTCACTACCAATGGATCCTAGACGGTTCCTTCTCAATCATGGCTTAAAATCACAAAATTTCACTCCTGTCCAACTTCTCCCACTTCTGCCTTATAGCACTTGAACCCAAATCTTCTCTGACTCAGTTGTAAACAGAAACTCTGTGTGTTTGAATACCTGTGTAAAAGTCCCTTTTGGAAACTCCATAGATTTTTTCCCAAACCTGAAATATGATGTTGCTAGCTGAAACATAAGTGGAAGAATATAAAGGATTGACTACATCCTTAGGCTAGGGAAGGGGAAATTCTCCAGCAGCAAGCATGAAGCCCAGATCAATACCTTGATGCACATCATTTACCTAAGTGACACAGCACTAAATGCATTCTGAGACAGAAGCTCTGTGTAAGTGGGAAAAGCACTGAGTGTGAAATTACCACACACAGATATGAATCCCAGCCCTGTCACATGGCCACACTGTGACCTGAAGTACCTCATTCACTCTTCCTTACCCACAGACTCTCACAAGAGGAAATGATGATGGTGCTTCTTTTGTCTTTAAATTGAATCATGGAGTAGTTCTGTAGATCTAACATGGTGAGGTAAATAGTTTTCTGGTTTGGAAAAATTAAATAATAAATGGAAGGGTTGGATACTACAGAAATAAAATGAATTAAGAAATCAGTGTGTTGCAGAGCCTCAGACACAGCTGAGGGAACTGGAACTTGGCTCTCCCCTAGCTCAGCTGACCATGAGGTCCCCAGGAAGACAGATGGGTTTTGGGTGTTGGCCCATCACCTCTGGCGGGTCCCAGAAGCAGCTGGATGAGACTCACCCAACACATTAGCCATCATTTTCACTGTCCGGATGCTGACCATGAGGCCCCTAAGTCACGTGGCCACTTGCAGCCAAGCAGTCCGTCAAACTAGTGGAAGCAGTTATGTCCTTTAATGTATTGCATTCCACGATGTGTAGGAAAGGTAGGTGGGAGGGAGATATAGAAAGAAGAGAAAAGATATACAGAACCAGCCAAGTAGTTGGGGTGTGGGAGGGGGAGTGAGATGGGGACATTGGTGATGGGAGATGGTTTTGGGTGGAGGGATGGGTGTTGGAACACTGTGGAACCAAAACTCGAGCATGAGCATATTGCAATTTTATGTCTAAAAGTGGTGTAATAAAATTTAAAAAAACAATTTAAAAAAAGAAATCAGTGTGTAAGATAGAGGAGGGACCAGTTTGACAGTAATAGTTGGAAATAGCAATGCTAGACTAGAACTATCAGAAGTAGGTAATGGAATATACATGATAAACCTTTAGGATCTGTATTGCAAACCACAATGTGCAAGACAAGGGGGATGGAGGGAGAGAGGAGAAAGTGCCTGCCATAGAGGCAGGTTGTGAGAGGGAAATGAGACACACTGGTGTTGGGAAATGTGCCCTGGTAGTGGAATGGCTATTGGAACACTCTATGACTGAAACCCAATTAAGAACAGCTTTATAATGGTTTATCACAGGGTGATTCAATTAAAAAAAATCAGTGTGTACTAGAGTTGCCAAAGGTAATATTATAGGAGAAACAGCAGTGAGTTCAATTCTTTTGCATGCTAGAATTTTGAAAGCACAAAACATCTTGTAGAATGAAATACAATAGCAAAGGAATAAAAACCCAACTGCAGATCAACCACCAGTTTACAAAGGGCCTTTGAATCTAATACCACTGACTGGTCAGAAGTTTACTCCCAAATTTGAGAACTTGGGTGGGAGGTTTCTTTGGACAAAATAGGACATTTTCTGCAGAAGGAATGCAGTTCTGAGTCATCAGACTTAAGTCAATGAAGTGTCTGGGAAGCTCAGTACAGACCAACTTTAGGCACTTCTAGTGATAACTAATTGGATCTAGAACAATGATACCTTAAAGTTTAGAAAAAAGTACTGTTTAAAGTTTATTTGTATGCACATATATTTGTACACACACACATCCACACACACATGTACAAAGGCATTGAACCTACAGTAAGCAGTAAAAAGTACTTTCCTCCAATGGAAAGTGGAAAAAAGTTCCATAGTCTTATATTAACAAAATAATACATGAGCATTCATTTAATTTTAGTTACCTATATTATTAACGACCTAAAACCTGAGCTATGCAGGAGGAAGAGAGCGGCATGGAATGCCTTCAAAAGCATCGAAGAAATAGATAAAAGGACAAAGAACCTCCGGCTCCAGGCACATCTTTTCGACTCAACCGTTCTCCCTGCATTAACATACGCCTCAGATACCTGGACCCTACGAAAGCAGGATGACAATACTATTCAGGTCTCCCAAAGAGGAATCAAAAGAGCTACGCTTGGAATATCACACCTCACTCAAGTGGAGAGAAGGAATCCGGAGTTCCGACCTCTGTCGACGATCCAGTCAGGGATGCTTTCTCGTTTGCCAAGGCATTGAAAATCAGATGAGCTGGACATGTAATGCGATTTGGAGATGACCACTGGACTAGAGCCATTACCGACTGGATCCCACTGGAGGTCAAAAGATCACGTGACCACCCACCTGCAAGATGGTCATACTTATTCGCCAAGAGCCTGAACAAAAGGTTTGAGGCTCTTCGTATTCCTGAAGCAACCAGATGTCATTGGGCTACACTGGCACATGATAGGGTCAAATGGAAATGTTACCGGTGCCCACTTGATCAAATTGATGAATAACGGGATGTCAAGTGATCAAGTGACATTATGTACCAATAATATAAAGAAATAGATTATATTGCATAAAAGGTACAAATTTTCAGTTACAAGACGGAAAACAAGTTTGAGGAACTAATGTACAGTTTGGTGGTTACTGCTAATAATACTGTATCATGAGCTTAAAACTTGCTGAAAGAGAAAATATTTAATTTTCTCACTACAAAAAAATGTTAGTTATGAGATTGAATGGAAGTGATCGCTCATACAGCAGTGGCATAAATTATGCATTTGTTGACTATCAAATTAGTAGGTATACTTCAAACATATTATTGATTATATATCAATGCAGTTTCAATATTTCTAATCACCATCCATCTAGTAAGCAATCTTAATCCTTTCATCTTTAGTCACTGGGGCATATATGTATTCTGCTGTGGATAGCCTCACACTAATATTATTCTAATTCCACAGGCACAGAGTCGGGGAAGCAGGTCCTTAGGCCATGCTGAAATACTCCAGTGGGACACCAACTACGGAAGGACTCAGATGTAGACATGGACTCAGTGTAGACAGTTCCAAGTTCACCAAATCCGATCAGGATTTTTCTTCCTCATTCTCAACGATACTTGGTACCAATCAACAAATTAACTCATTAATAATAATAAAATAAACAATAATCAATGAAATCAGGTATAAGAACATCAGACACACTCACTCCTGTCTACAGAAAATTTCCCTCATTGAATAACGCATCTCTCTCTTCTTGGGCACAATATCAACTAATCAAAATAATGTTCTGTCCCAATATCAGATGTGTCATTTAGCATGGTTACACTCTCTGCATATATTTTAATCATTTTTCAATTTACACGGGATAGCTGACATTGTTTTTCAATCCGCCCAGGTGTGCTGATCCAGAGACTCACAGACATGGGGCAGAGCTGCTACCAGCTCTCCCTGTGCCCAGCTGCTCAAGAGGCACCCGGGAGGGGTGGCGGGTTCTAGCCCTGGCCCGCCACCCCAGCAGAGCCTCGCAACAAGCCAGATGACCCCCCCCCACTCCATGAGGGCAGCCATTTTCCACATCCGACCTCCCTCTCGTCAGAAGTCCATCTAGCAAACGAGCCTATCACAGCCCAGTTTGCGCAGCCACAAGGTTCATCAATAAATGCTGTATTTAAAGGTGACTACAAGAGTATGCCATCCGTATGGCAAGCCTGGCAAGCTGTCCGTGTCGTATTTGATATGCCAAATACCAGTAACAATTATGTTTGGTCATTCCCATGAACTAATTATAAGGGTTTGAGGCTCTTTATTAAGTTCCTGGAGCAAGCAGATGCCCTTTGGCTCTACTACCATGAGACAGGACATATGGAGATGTTACTGGAGCCTGCTGGAGCAAATTGATGATGAACGGGATGATAGTGATAGTGATAGTGATAGTGATATATCAATAAAGCTGAAAAGGTGATAGAAATAACAAAAAATAAAATTTGATAGCTCAAGGATGTATAGACATTAAATATGTGACATCTTTCTTTTCCTCAAGATTTTCATAATTCTACAGAGGCAAAATTTTTAAACAACTTGTTTGATTACCATAGGAAAGTAAAAAGGATGAAAGACTTTTGTCATTGCTTTTACGGCATTTTTTGACTTGCTGTTTATTTGTTTTACACAGAAGCAGTAACAGTTTATGCAGCAATTTAAAACTGCTGTCTATCTGTTCAATTTTAATAAAAATAAATGTCATCCTGTAGTCTGAATGTATTAGCCAGGACAGATAAGCCCATAAAATCAGTTTTAATCAGGAAAATGCTACTAAAATAATTTTCTTCTTGGCTCATTTGTTAGGTGTCACTTATGATGAGTCTCTCACATGTTCATCTGTATTATTAAACAAAAGCAATAAGGAGTGTGGTAGGAGGTAGGTATGTTTTAGATAAAGTCCCTATTGAACTTTCAGGGGGAAATATCATTATTATATACTCTCCCAAATTTGTGAAGATATGTGCAGATAGCAGAATATTCTTTAAATTTATCATTTATTTTAAGGAATGACTGCATTCACTTTTTGTAGCACTGCATTAGTTCATATGCTTTAGTAAGTGAAAAAAGTCTGTTTAATAAGAAAGGCATGGATTATATTAATAGAACATTGGAAACTGGTTAGCTAGATTATTAGACAGATGTGTGTCTATAATCATTATTTCCTACTCTGTGTGTGTGAGAGAGAGACCTACTGTGAGAGAGAGAGATCTTAGTCGCTGACATATTTCCAAATTATATTCATTTTTGGTATTTAGGTCACATCTGGAAGTGCTCAAGGGCTACCCCAGTTCTGTACCCAGGGTCTCTCCTGGCAATGCCTAGGGTGCTATGTGGTGCCACGGTCAAAAGTGGACCTCCTGCATGCAAAGCATGTGCTCAACCTGCGGAACTCTCTCCAGCCCCCAAATTACACAAAATTATGTACTATTGAATTATGTAAGCTTCAAATTCATATGTCTCACAGATGCTACCTATTAATTTATTCTAAATATGATCTTTACTCAATCTGAAACAAGGGAAATGAATTTAAGTGAAAAAGTAGTGAAGTCAAAATGGTGTGCTACATTTTTCATTTTGAAGATATTTTAGCTTAACAATTAGACAACTCACACTAGACATAAGATACATAAGATGCAAACGTACTTTGCTTCTGGCTTTCTTTTGATTAATAATAAAGCTAACTTGGGATCCAGAGGGATTGTAGGGCTGGTAGGTGCTTACCTTGTTTGTATATAGCCTGCCTGGGTTTTAGCCTTGGCAATTCATATGGTTTATCACACCTGCCAGGAGTGACCCCTGAGTGCAGAGCCAGAAATAAGTTCTAAGAATAATTGCCTGGTGTGACTCAAAACCCCAAAAATAAAATTATGAATAAATCAAGTTTGTGCCTTAGAATGGTGCCATCATCAAGTGACTTACTCAACTGAGAAGATTCTAAATAGGAATCAAGAAGAGCAGACACCAATAAATGGTTTATGGACAACACTAACACTTAAAAGCGATAAATTGCTCTGGAGAGTTTATCAAATTACCTTAAGAGTTTGTCAATTTTATATATGAGGAAAATTATAACAAATGAAGTGAGGTGACTTCTTTGGTCATTTCCCCATTTAAGTTACCACACTTAAAAGCATACAGATTTTCTGACTCCCTATTAAACAAAAACCACCTACTCATATCTGGCAAGCACCATTCATAACCATGCCCTCCGCATATGCCACTCTCAGAAAGGTGTTTTGCTTTCCAGTCCTTCCTAACTGAGAAGGACTAGCAAACTAAGCCCCTATATTTAAACAGGTAAAGTATCTTGTATATTTATAGAATATCAACATTCTATTCTTTAAAAAGTGACATTTTTCTTTGGATATGAACAGCATAGCTATAAGTGATATGATTCCTACCTCCCGTAAAAATAGATAATCTAAGCATTAAGGTACCTAATATTTTAAGATCACATAATTATAAGATTACTAATAAAATGTGGTCACTACACGGTGTTTCACAATTGAGAGTTATTTTGTATACATTATCTCGTAAAATGATCTGATGTAGAATTTTACTCCTATTCATTACCTTCTTATGAGTTAAGAAATGGCATCATTTGTGGCAGAGATGCTTCCCTTCCTCCCCTGGGCAAAGTTGACTCCATGGGGGCCCCAGATGGGGACATGTTTGGGTCTAGCCCTTCCCAACAGAGCCCCAGCAGCCAAAAACCTCCATATTCCACAATAACAGCCTTGTTCAAGGCCTTACTCCACTGCTCAGACAAGCCCTAACTATAAAGTAATCCTTTGAAAAACTCAGGTATGCAGGTTTTGTGACTGAAATCTCCAGGCTTTCATGGAGTCAGGGATGGGCTCCCACCACCCCCCCACCCCATCTCCCTGCTCTTCAGGAAGTGATCGCACTCATGACCCAAAGGCACCACCAGTTATAAATTTAACTTCAACTTTATCACCCAAATACAATCTTTGGAATTCCTGGAGACCTCTCAAACTCTAGTATATTGACATGCCAAGTAGTACATGATATTTAATAGATATAAGTAAAAGACACCCAATGACAAAATATATAGCCACAATACCTATCTTGTAATAACATATCAGTAATTTATTACACAAAGGGCTTAATGGTTCAATGGCTCCATGGTGAAATTGAACAATCCTCATTAACTTTCTTCTAAGAAAATATTTCTCAACCATAATTTGCAAATTAGCTATTAGAAGCAATATAAAATAAGTCATTAAGGATCTGCTTAGGGACAGGCTTAAGCAAAGGTGGGGAAAATTGGAAATAATTGTGGTCAGAAGTTGCAATGGTGGTTGGTTTGGGATTGAATATGGAATACCTGTGAGAAATTAACATGAACAACTTCTTTAAAAAATTGAGAAGTCCACTACATCTAATAAGTTTGCCACGGACCAGCTCCGAAAGAGCCGCAAACAGAGGGAGAATCAGGGAGAAGGTACACAGGACCGCTAGGATTCAGCGGTGACAGACAACACACATTCAGATTGTGGTTTGAATCTGCTGCAAATTTACTTCAGAATCATCTCAATATTTATACACAATGAGAAACAATCAAAGCAGGACCAGCTGTGAGCAAAAGAGGTGCCAACTTATTCTTGGCCAATATTTTATGGTCACGCCTTTTCTTTCATCGGCCTTTTCTTACAATCATAAAGGGCAATAGTGCATATATCTATTTCCAGGTACACGCTGTTACCAGAGTCCATTGTCTATGCCATGTTTTAACTTCTGCTCTATTAACCAGTACAATGGCTTTACCTCATTTACTAATTCTATAGCTGGCTTCCCATAATCTTTCACCATTAGTATTGTCTTGAGAACTAGAGGCAAAGAGGTTGAATCAGTAACAGCAATCGCCTCCTTAAGCACATTAGGATCATCAAGAGAGGTTGCTTAAAAAATCAGTAACCGAATTATTTGTCCCAGGAACAACAATGGGTTCCCCAGGCAGAAAGTACTCTTGGCCTAGGGTAGCGAGAAATATTAGCAGAAAACACAGTAGAGTGAGGAAAGGTACCAATCATCTCCAGCAGCAATGGGAACATTTCCATCCTGAGTGCAAGTTCATGACCCGAGCTTGTTGCCAAGGAATGCCCGAGGGGCTAGAAACCCCTATAGGAGCCAGACCAAGACCATTGCTACACAGGCAACACCATGTGGGTGTGCATAAGTTCAATAAATGAAAGCAATAACACAAATGGTCCAATTCACACTTAACAGCTCAGTTAAAAAAAGTCATGACTTTAGCAATTGCATTCCGAAATACATGTTATAATCTTGCCCTGTCACTTGTCACTTGTCTTCCCGTTGTTCATCAGTTTATAAGCAATATAATTACTGCAATATAATAAATGCAGAGGAAGAGAACTGTGCAGGAGGAAGAGAGCGGCATGGAATACCTTCAAAAACATCAAAGAAATAGCTAAAAAGACAAAGAACCTCCAGCTCCGAGCACATTTCTTCAACTCCACCATTCTCCCTGCATTAACATACGCCTCAGAGACCTAGGCCCTAGGAAAGCAGGATGACAATGCTATTTGGGCCTCCCAAAGAGGAATTGAAAGAGCTATGCTTGGAATATCACGCCTCACTCAAGTGGAAGAAGGAATCCAGAGCTCTGACCTCTGTCGCTGTTCCAGAGTCAGGGACGCTGTCTTTTTGCCAAGGCAGAGAAAATCAGATGGGCTGGACATGTAATGCGATTTGGAGACCACCGCTGAACTAGAGCTGTTACCGACTGGATCCCATGGGATATCAAAAGATAATGTGGCCGCCCACCTACAAGATGGTCAGACTTCTTAGTCAAGACCCTGAACGAACGGTTTGAGGCTTTTTGTATTCCTGAAGCAACCAGATGCCATTGGGCTACACTGGCACGCAATAGGGTCAAATGGAAATGTTACTGGTGCCGGCTAGAGCCAATCGATGAATAACAGGATGTCAAGTCTCAAGTGATCAACTGATAATTAGTGCCTACTAAGAGAGTCAGCATGGAGGGGTGGAACAAGGGTGTTTGGTGGCGATAAGGGCACATTGGTGGTGGTACTGGTGTTGGAATACTGAATACTTGTAACAACTCTACTGTGAACAACTTTGTAAACCACGGTGTTTAAATAAACTTTTAAATAATTTTTAAATAGAAATGGCATCATTTCCAAATCATTCCTTAACCTCTCCAAACCAAATTAGGTGGCACTGCCATGTGCTTCTGTAGCATTTAGATTCCTTGTTTGTATAATTGTGCTATCTCCAGCAGTGCTCTCTGGGAACAGAAACTGTTTATCTAACGCACCAGTGTATACTCAAAACTTTGCCTAGAACCTGGCATCTATTAAATACTAAATAAGCATTTGTTTAATGAACAAATAAATGAACAAATTAATGAGCAAAGATATATTTCTGAGGACTTGGAGGGGGATAAAAGAAACGTGTACTGTCAATAGTTTAGAAAACAGGTATGTAGGCTGAGCACCAGATTCCCTGTGTAGATTTTTCTACCCTCCATTTCTGCATGAAAATTTTCTACAGTCTTCATACATTATCATAATAGCTTCTGTGACTGCATCTCTAACAACAGTGATAACAAAACAGCAGCGTTGATCACCACATTTTACATCTGGTTCATCTGTAAAACGTTACAAACTTCAAAAAAGCTCCCTTCATTGCCAATAGCGCTTCTACTATTCAATAGGAATACACATTTTGCTTGGATATCTTTGCACCTTAAATCGTACATACATTAGCTGTCCTTATCAGGCATAAAGAATATGCAAGAAGAAAGACAGTAGAGAGTATCTCTTCCCTAAGACTTTGCAGACCTCACTGGAGGGCCTACATATCTGAGAAGTAACAGCTAGGGGCTTTTCTCTTCCACAAAACAATCACAAATGTAGTTAAAGCAGCTACACTCAGGAGGCCCATACTACTTTGTAATGGGAAGGGAAAGTAACATGGTCCTGGCCAGAATGTGACCACTTCAATCCGAGGATAGCTGATCAATAAAATAATCTTGGTACCACTTATACTGGAATAAAATATCTAACAGAAATGTGGGTTATAACTAATATCCAAATTTCTACATCAAATAAATATTTTCCCTATTCCTTCCTTCCACCACTCTCTCTCTCTTCCTGCTTAAGCCCTCAGCAATTATTTGTCATCTCTGAAAACTCAAATAGTGACTTTAAAAATCTATGTTTATAAAATAGTCATTTTGTCTCTTACACTCCCTTGAAATAAAGCAGCCATAATCTCTGTGACAGTTGCCGCTGTAAATGCAGATCATAAAAGCTGGTAGAGGCAGAAATGCTGATTTACCATTCATTGCTGTACTCATATATCCTCTTTCTAATAAAAATCAGGGAAATTATTACTTTCTGAAAGCTTCTACTTCAACATTTGTATTTCAAAACTCCACAATGGAAAGATTTCCGTTTTCCTCTTGCTATTTTTTTTTCTTCCCGATGTAAATGTGCCACGCTTTAGCACGACAGCATACTGCACTGAATGAGCATATTTCCTACATCCATACCAGAAAACTCTGCATTTAGGGAGCAATGAAGCAAGCAATAACTCAGACTTACAGATAAATGTTCTTTGAGGCTCCAGTTCCTTTTATGGATAGAATGAAATGTGAAAATTCTAGCAATCTTTCTCATAAGAATTTTAACTCCTAAGATTTGGGTGAAAAAGTGGTACTATGTTTTACAGAAATAATACCTTCTTTTTAATTACTTCTTTAAATTTTTTGTTTGCATTTTGTTCTTGTTTTGGTGGTCATTCCCAGTGGTGCTCAGGAGTTACTCCTGACTTCTTGTTCAGGAGACAGCCTGGTGCAGAGGGGATCAAAACCAGGACTATTGCACACAAAACTTATTGTTTTATTTAGCACACCCATATAAATAAAGTTACTATATAAATAAAGTTTTAGCATTGTTTATAAAGCATGGAGCAAGAAAGTGTAGAAAATATCAAAAGCACCTATATCCAGATATGACATAGAAGCCAAAAAAGCATGGTATTAAACTGGTTTAGCTCAGTTCTTTATAGGTATTTTCACTTAATTCAAAATTATGTTATAGCTCTCCATGCCAACCCTCCACAGACTCCACCAACCCTATACCAGACGTGTCCTGAATTTCCCACATCCCAGACCCAACTCCAAACCCAGGGCTAGAGCACAAAGGGATTGAGACTCTTGCAGGTTTTTGGCACAGACAGGCTAGCGCATCCGCACGAAGTATTTAGTTAGTGTATATCTTACATAGAAGTACCAGGGTACATTAGCCGCAATATTCCCCACCTCCCACAAAACTCTGTAAACAGCCATCAACAACCCTCACTATACTGCCTATCCATACAAGAACACACAGTTTGTAAAGGTTGTAATGGTAAAGCAATGAAGAATTCCACCAAGTTCAGTGAGCAAAGCCACCTGTCAAAGTGAGCCAAGCAACAATGATGAGCTGTATAACCTCTCTGATGAGGTATTTCAAAGGAAGTTGTTAAGGATGCAAAAGGAGCATAAAGAAGCAATGGCACACAGAGCCAATAAAATGCAAGAGGACATGAGAGTGGAAGTGATGAAAATGGAGATGAAAATGCAAGCATAAATAACAGATATTAAAAATGTGATAGGTGAAATGAAAAACTAATTGGAAGGCCTCTGAACAATGGCTAAGGACAGAATTAGTGAACTCCAAGATGGGGTGCAGAGATTTCTAGACAACAGCTGAAGATGGGGTAAAAAAGACTCACAATAAACAAACAGAAAACAAGAGATAACCTAGATGAAGCCAAAAAGAATAACATGAGAATCATTGGAGTCCCAGAGGACCAGGAGGAAAACTCTGATGAAGAAGCAACTATCAAAGCCATGATTGTTGAGTTCTCAGAACTAAAGAGCACTTGCTCCCAGATCCAGGAGGCCCAAAGGGTACCAGCTAAAGGAAATCCAAATAAGAATACTCCAAGACACATCCTAATCAGAATGACAAGCACCATAGATAGAGATAGAATAATGAAAGCAGCAAGATCAAAGAAGGAAATCATATACAAAGGAACATCCCTAAGATTCACAGCAGATTTTTCAAATAAAACACTCTGAGCCCAAAGACAATAGTAGGATATCATGAAAATACTCAATAAAATGAAAGCAACACAACAAATTATTTTCCCAGCTAGATTCACATTTGAAGGGAAGATACACAACTGTATGGATAAGCAACAGCTCAGGAACTTCATAGACTCAAAACCAACTTTAAAAGAATGAATGAAGGAGTTATTGTAAGATAAGACAAAGCCCAAAATCACAACAAGCTTATCAGAAAGATAGCACAAAATCCCATGACTATAATCTATCTCAATATCAATAGCCAAACCGCACCAAATAAGAGAAATAGAGTGGCAAAAAGGATTTAAAAACTGAATCCAACATTCTGCTGCCTATAAGAAAAGCATCTGAATAATCAGAGCAAATATAGACTCAAAGTCAAAGACTGGAAGACAATTTTCCACACAAATAACTCCTTCAAAAAGACCAGTGAGGCCATACTAGTATTTGAAAAATTTCAAGCTAAAAGTTTAAAGGGATAGTGAAGGCCATTTCTTAAAATTAAGGGATATGTATATCAGGGAAGAAATTATACTACTAAACATATGCACCCAATGAGGGGCCAGCAAAATAGTCAAAACATTGCTAATCGACTTCAAAGAAAACACTGACAGTAACACAATTGTAGTTGAAGACTTCAACACTGCTCTATCAACAATTGATAGATCAACAAGACTGAAACTCACCAAGCAAATACTGTCCCTTAAGGAAGAAATGGAAGAAAGGGGCTGGTAGATATAAACAGGGCTTTTCATCCCAAAAGGACTATGTCGGGAGCTCCGCTGGGGTCCCCGACAGTGCCAGGAAGCGAGTTCCCTTCTACCTCCGAAGCCGGCGAGGAATGGATGAAAACTCAGGAAACCGATGCAGTTTTAAAAGGCTTTACTTATCACAGGTTCAGGCATACAAATCAGCAAAAGGAAAAGCCCGGTGCTTAGGATTCCAGGCTAGAACCCCAGCCACGTGTAGGCCAAGATGGCGACCACCACGTGTAAAGGCCCTGTAAAAGGAGAAGACAAGACTCCCAAGAAGGGTGAGTGCTCACAAAGAGAGAGCCCACAAAGAAGCCGCAAGAGAGGAAACAGGCTAGTTTATACCCCTGCAACTCAGACCTTTCTCCCACTGTTATGGAAAGCAGGGAGGGTCAAATGCCCTTAGGTAATCCCTCCCTGTACCTCACCTAGGGCCTTTACTATGCTAATGTTTTGAGCCAAGATCTGCCTGGAAATGCCATTATAGGGTAGAGAAGGGGGTTTCTGAGATGGCATGTCTCTGTACCAAAGACTAATACTAATACCAGTTAAATATTTCTCCAAGCCTTCACAAGTCTCTTCTACTTCATTGTAGTTTTGTATTAGTTGCCTTTGAGTATATCAGGGGAGCCATGCTTGTTTGCTTGGAAGCAAACAGCATTTCTCTCTGGTCTAATTACTTAGGGGTCCTACGTGGCCAGGCTAATATGCTGGTAAGATCTAGCTAGTCCCACGATGATTGTGGTAGCATAGGAGAATATTTATACCAGCTAGTATAGCATACATGGTCAGATAAACTGCCACATTTAGACTACCCCCTTATCTACGAAGTGATTTGCAGGCGGCAATTCAGAGCAGATGCAGCAGCCCTTAGAGGAGTCCTGCAACAGACCAA
This sequence comes from Cryptotis parvus, assembly GCA_021461705.1. NCBI lineage: Eukaryota > Metazoa > Chordata > Mammalia > Eulipotyphla > Soricidae > Cryptotis > Cryptotis parvus. The sequence goes on from JAJIBD010021282.1 coordinate 46,902, forward strand.
AACACTTTCTTCTCTAGTGCACATGGAATATTCTCCAAAATAGATAACTTACTGAGGGACAAAACATACCTCCATAAAATCAAGAAGATAAAAATTGTGTTAACTATTTTTTTCAACCATGATCACTTCACTTGATCACTTGAATCCTGTTATTCATCGATTTGCTCAAGCAGGCGCCAGTAACATTTCCATTGGACCCTATCACATGCCAATGTAGCCCAATGGCATCTGGTTGATTCAGGACTATGAAGAGCCTCAAACTGTTCCTTCAGGGTCTTGACAAGGAAGTCTGACCATCTTGTAGGTGGGCGGCCACATGATCTTTTGACATCCCGTGGGATCCAGTCGGTAACAGCTCTGGTACAGCCGTTGTCTCCAAATCGCATTACATGTCCAGCCCATCTGATTTTCGATGCCTTGGCAAACGAGACAGCATCCCTGACTCTGGAATAGCGACAGAGGTCAGAACTCCGGATTCCTTCTCTCACTTGAGTGAGGCGTGATATTCCAAGCATAGCTCTTTCTATTCCTCTCTGGGAACCCGAATAGCATTCTCATCCTGCTTTCATAGGGCCCAGGTCTCTGAGGCGTATGTTAATGCAGGGAGAATGGTGGAGTCAAAGAGATGTGCCCGGAGCCGGAGGTTCTTTGTCCTTTTAGCTATTTCTTCGATGCCTTTGAAGGCATTCCATGCCGCTCTCTTCCTCCTGCGCAGCTCAGGTTTTAGGTCCTTTATCATGTTGATTTCTCGACATAGGTACACATAACTGCTGCATTCAGAGATGTTTGTTCCATTGAGAGTGAATGGGGCCTCTGGAACTAGTTCATTCTTCATAAACATGGTTTTCTTTAGATTCAGCTGTAGACCTATCTTTCCACATTCTCGGTCGAAGTCAGCCAGCATTTGTGCCGCTTGGCTAATGTTTGGTGTTATTAGAATGATGTCATCAGTGAAGCAGAGGTGGTGTAGTTGCCGACCATCTATCTTCACTCCCATTCCTTCCCATTCTAATTGTCGCATGATGTTCTCGAGGGTGGCACTGAAGAGTTTTGGTGAAATGGTATCACCCTGTCGAACCCCTGTTTTGACATCAATGATCACTTCTTTGTAGAATGGTGAGATCCTGGTGGTGAATCCGTAATACAGCTCACAAAGGATCTTGATGTATTGGGTTGAACACACTGTTTGGCTAGGGCTTCGATGACTGCTTCAGTCTCCACAGAATCAAAGGCTTTCTGTAAATCTATAAGGTACATCAGAGAAAAGATAGGATGCTCTACAA
>JAJIBD010021283.1:0-13767 GCA_021461705.1 Cryptotis parvus
TGAATCCGCCATTATTCATCAGTTTGCTTGAGTGAATGCTAGTAACATTTCCATTGGACCCTATCACGTGCCAATGTAGCCCAATGGCATCTGGTTTACTCAGGAAATATGAAGAGCCTCAAACCGTTCCTTCAGAGTCTTGAAAAAAAAGTCTGACCACCCTGTAGGTCGGCGGCCACGTGATCTTTTGACATCCCATGGGATCCAGTCAGTAGCGGCTCCAGTCCAGCGGTCATCTCCAAATCGAATTACATGTCCAGCCCATCTGATTTTGATGCCTTGGTAAACGAGACAGCGTCACTGATTCTGGAATAGCGACAGAGGTTGGAGCTCTGGATTCCCTTCTCTCACTTGAGTGAGGCTGATATTCCAAGCATAGTCTCTTGATTTCCTCTCTGGGAGACCCGAATAGCATTCTCATCCTGCTTTCGTAGGGCCCAGGTCTCTGAGGTGTATGCTAATGCAGGGAGAACAGTGGAGTCGAAGAGCTGTGCCTGGAACCAGAGTTTCTTTGTCCTTTTTAGCTATTTCTTCGATGCCTTTGAAGGCATTCCATGCCGCACTCTTCACTCCTGTGCAGCTCAGGTTTTAGGTTGTTCATCATGTTGACTTCTCGATCTAGGTACACATAACTGCTGCATTCAGAGATGTTTGTTCTATTGAGAGTGAATGGGGCCTCTGGAACTATTTCATTTTTCATGAACATTGTTTTGTTTAGATTCAGCTGTAGACCTATCTTTCCACATTCTCGGTCGAAATCAGCCAGAATTTGTGTCACTTGGCTAATACTTGGTGTTATTAGAATGATATCATCGGCAAAGCAGAGGTGGTGTAGTTGCCTACCGTCTATCTTCACTCCCATTCCTTCCCATTCTAATTGTCACATGATGTTCTCGAGGGTGGCACTGAAGAGTTTTGGTGAAATGGTATCATCCTGTTGAACCCCTCTTTTGACATCAATGTTTTATTTTTCATTCTTCCTTGTAGAATGATGAGATCCTGGTGGTGAATCCATAATACAGCTCATGAAGAATCTTGATATATTGGGTTTGAACACCCTGTTTGGCTAAGGCTTTGATGACTGCTTCAGTCTCCACAGAATCAAAGGCTTTCTTTAAATCAATGAAGCGTGAGACAGAGCGGCATCTTGTACTCCCTACATTTTGCAGGGACTGGCTATGGTCGATTGTACTGAATCCTTTCCGGAAGCCAGCTTGCTCGCATGGTTGTCCTTCATCTAGTGTTCTGCCAATCTTGTTCCAGGATGACTCGAGTGCACAGCTTGTAGATGACGGACAACATCAACACACAGATGGGGCGATAGTTGCTGATGTCATGAATATCTCTCTTCTTGAACAGTAGAACTGTTCTGCTAATTTTCCATTGGGAGGGCACCTTGCATTCAGACAGGTAGCATGTGAAGAGCCAAGCTAGTGTATTGATGAGTACTGATGCCATATTCTTCAGGTGTTCGGGTCTGACTTTGTCTGGGCCTGGTGCTGTTCCCTTATTTACTGATGAAATGGCATGTTGGATTTCAGAAGAGAGAACGTTGGGAATGACATATCCATCCTGTGGAATTTGGTATGTGGGCAGATGGTCATGGCTATCAAAGAGATCTGAGTAGAAGTCATGGATAATCTTCTCCATTGCTTTTCTGGAAAATGTGATAGATCCATCAGGGCAGTCATATTGGTCTTATAGTTGGCGAAGGACAGGCGGGGGCGGTGCAAATGCTTTTCCTAGGTTCTGCTGCATCTTCCAGTATTTCTGCTCTTCTCTCTTTGAGGTCTTCCTTTATTGCTTCTCCACCACTTTACAAGCTTGGATGTTAGCATTTGGTCACCTGAGGCTCACACCTTGCCACGTTGGCTAATGATCGCCAGAGTTTCTGAAGATAGGCATCCTTTTGTGTCTTTCTCTCTCTCTCTCTCGGCATTCTTCGCACAATCATGTAGGTGCTGAACCAGTCAGTTGTATTCTTCATCGATGTCATCAGTGATGGTATCTTCTCATGTTGCCCTAATGGTGCCAAAGAGTTCCCAGTTGGTGGTCATTCTGGGAGTTCTCTTCTTAAACTTTGCAGCCTGTAGAGCAGAAATCAATGAGATGGAATGTCCAAAGATCAGAAACCAAAAGCTGGTTCTTTGAAAAAATAAACAAGATTGACAAACCACTTGCAAGATTTGTAAATAAAAAAAAAGAGAGAACCCAAAAAAATAGAATCAGAAATGAAAATGGGGACATCACAACAGAAACCACAGAAATTCAAAAGATCATCAGAGATTACTATGAGAGCCTGTATGCCCACGAAACAAGAGAACCTAGAAGAAATGGACAAATTCCCTGAATTCCTATAGCCTCCCAAGTCTGCAACAAGAAGATTTGGAATACCTCAACAAACCTATCTCCATCAAGGGAGATAGAATCGGTAATCAAAAGTCTCCCCCAAACACAAAAGCCCAGGTCCGGATGGATTCACCAGTGAATTCTACAAAACCTTTAAAGAGGACCTACTCCCAAATCTTTTCAAGCTCGTCTGCAAATTGAAGAAACAGAAACACTCCCAAATAGCTTTTACGAGGCACATATCACCCTGATACCCAAAGCAGACAGAGATGTCACAAAAAAAGGAAAACTACAGACCAATCTCCCTGATGAACACAGATGCTAAGATCTTCAACAAAATACTAGCAAATAGAATCCAAAGAGTCATCAAAAGATTATACACCATGACCAAGTGGGATTCATCCCGGGGAATGCAAGGATGGTTCAACATCCGCAAGTCAATCAACATAATACATCATATCAACAAAAAAGAAAATAAAAACCATATGATCATATCAATAGATGCAGAGAAGGCATTTGACAAGATTCAACACCCGTTCATGATAAAAGCTCTCCGTAAAATGGGGATTGGAAGGAACCTTCCTCAATATAATCCAGGCCATCTACTACAAGCCCACAGTGAGCATCATTCTCAATGGGGAAAAACTGAAAGCCTTCCCCTTAAGATCAGGGGACAAGACAAGGCTGCCCACTCTCACCACTTCTATTCAATATAGTACTGGAAGTACTTGCTGCATCAGGAAGAAAAAGACATTAAGGGCATCCGGATAGGAAAGGGAAGAAGCCAAGTTGTCACTATTTGCAGATGACATGATATTATACCTGGAAAACTCTCTACCAAAAGGCTCCTAGAAATAATACATTCCTATAGTAGAGTGGCAGGGTACAAAATCAATACCCCAAAAAGTCAATGGCCTTCCTATATGCAAACAGCAAAAGAGAAGAAAGGGGACATTAAAGAAACTATCCCATTCACAATTGTGCTGCAGAAAATCAAATACCTAGGAATCAGTTTGACAAAGAATATAAAGGATCTCCACAAAGAAAACTAAAAAATGTTACTTCAGGAAATAAAAGAGGACCTGAGGAAATGGAGATACATTCCCTGCTCATGGATCGGAAGGATTAACATTATCAAAATGGTAATACTCCCTAGAGCTGTATACAGATTCAATGCAGTCCCTATAAAGATACCCATGATGTTCTTCAAAGAAATTGAACAAATACTCCTGAAATTTGTATGGAATAATAAACCCCCCCACGAATAGCTAAAGCAATCCTTGGGAAAAAGAAGATGGGAGGTATCACTTTCCCCAACCTCAAGCTCTACTACAGAGCAGTTGTAATTAAGACAGTGTGGTATTGGTATAGAAACAGACCCGTAGACCGATGGAATAGAACTGTATATCCTGAAACACACTCTCAAATATACAACCACTTAATCTTCGATAAAGGAGCAAAAAATATTAAGTGGAGCAAAGAAAGCCTCTTCAACAAATGGTGCTGGAAAACTGGGCAGCTAAATGTAAAAATGAACTTAGACCCCCTTCTAACGCCATGCACAAAAAGTCAGATCAAAATGGATTATAGATCTCCACATCAGACATGAATCTATAAGGTTTATCGAAGAAAACATAGGAGAAAAGCGCTCTATGACATCGAAACTAAAACTATCTTAAGACGACACCCCACTGACCAAGCAAATGGAATCAAAGATACACAAATGGGATGATATAAAATTGAAAAGCTTCTGCACCTCAGAAGAAACGGTGACCAAGATACAAAGACAATCCACAGAGTGGGAAAGAATATTCACCCAATACCCATCTGACAAGGGGTTAATATCTAGGATATATCAGGCACTGGTAGCCCTTCACAAGAAAAAAACAGCCAACCCCACCAAAAAAATGTGGAGAAGAAATGAACGAAGCTTCCAAAAAAGAAGAAATTCGAATGGCCAAAAGGCATATGAAAAAAAGGGCTCTTCATCTTTAATCATCAGGGAGATGCAAATCAAAACAACAATGAGGTACCATCTCACACCACAGAGACTGGCACACATCCAAAACAGCAAGAACAACCGGTGCTGGCGTGGATGTGGGGGAAAAAGGGACTCTCATCCACTGTTGGTGGGAGTGCCAGACTGGTCCAGCCCCTTTGGAGAACAATATGGGAATTCCTCCGAAAACTAGACATTGAGCTCCCATTTGATCCAGCAATAGTACACCCTGGGGAATATACCCGAGGGACCGAAAAACACATAGCAGAAACACTATCTGTAATTCTTTATTCATCTCTGCCTATTCACAATAGCTAGATTCTGGAACAACCTAATTGTCCGAGAACATGGGACTGGCTAAAGAAACTGTGGTTCATCTACACTATGGAATACTATGTAGCTGTCAGAAAAGACGAAATTATGAAATTTACCAGCAAATGGATGAACATGGAGACTATCATGCTGAGTGAAATTAGTCAGAAGAAAAAGGACAGATATAGAATGACTGCATTCATTAATAGGATATAAATAGATACCAGTGTTTTACTAAGTGTGGTAAATGGTAGTGGCAGATTAAAACTCACCCTTGAATATACACAAAGATTCTTAAATGATCAACTCTAAATATCTGCAGGGCTAGCCACAATGTAAAAGAAGAGGGAGAGATGCAGAGACAGAGAGAGAGAAAGAGAGAGAAAGAGAGGAAAAGGGGTCATCTGCAGGGCTAGAAAAGGGGGCTATCTAGGCTAGCCACAATGTGTATAGAAGATGGGAGAGATGGTGAGACACAGAGAGAGAGACAGAGAGAGAAAGAGAGGAAATGGGTGTACCTGCTATTGTGGCAGCCCGGTGGGAGGGGAGGGGGTGGTACATTGGTGGTGGAAATGGGTCACTGGTGGAGGGATGGTGCTGAATATCAGATTACTGAACCAAAGGTCATGTCTCATGGTGGTATAATAAAAATTTAAAAAAGAAAGAGGATTGACATAAAAATATTTTGTTTGGCTCCAGTAGATAACAACATGATTTGGCGCTCACTGCATAGCATTGCTCTGCCTGGCAGCATTAATGCCAAACTGAATTGTAACTGACAGGAATCCACCAGAGGACCCTTAACTAGTCTATTATTCAGGAGCTGAAAGAGGCTAATGGAGAGTGCTTGCCTCCCTTACATGCAGCCAACCAGGATTTGATCCCAGGCTCCAAATATGGTTCCCTGAGCTCACCAGGAATGACGATCACTGAGTGGCTAGGAGTGGGGCAAGCCCTGAGCACCTCTTCAGGTTGTGACAACCAAAACAAAGTAAAACAAATCTTGCATGAAAACTCCAGAACTTAAGCAAAAACAAATCAGATGTGTTCTTCTAAAGGAGAAAGTATGGAGAGAGGGAAAATATTCTGTTTATCAACTGATATGCACCTAAAGTTATTTTTGGATGTATTATAAACTATTTATAGCTGTTTACACATAACACGAAAAATATTATTGAAAACTATGAGCATCTCTCTAACTCAGAATTATTAATGAACATCTGAGTTTATTGTAAACAATAAGACTTTGAGGACAATGCCTGTACAGACCAGCATTAACCAGTGGTTATCAGAAAGTAAAAACAAGGCCAATATTATTGTCAAAAATGGAAATTTTGAGTTTCTTCTTATATCTGTTGAATCATTATGGGGACTAGTAATTTGTGTGGATTTTTTCTTTTTTTTTTTTTCTTTAGTGAAGTTAAAAATAGTTTTATTTAATGAAATTTAATTAAATAAATGTGAAAGGATAGGAGAGAAATAGGTGTGAAAGAGAGAATAGGAACACAGTTTTTCCAGAATGGAATAAACCCCACATTAATTTTTATTCATCTACTTTGGAGACAGTCTCTCCAATAGATTTTAGTAATCCCAGGGGCCTATCCTGGCAAATACTTGGTCAACAGTACCAGAAGGTCTTCAATACTAGAGTCTGAGCCGTTGCTTTGGCCTTATAGTACTCACACCTCCTTGGTGGTGCTGGGACACGATGGTGTTAGACATTGAACTGTGGACCTGTGTATGCAAATTATGTGCCCCTGCCCCTGTGGGTCTCCTCAGTCCCAACTGTCCGGATGGCAGCCGGGTTCGACAGTGTCAGGACAGAAGTTCTCTCTTTCTACCTCTGAGGACGCTTGGGGAATGGATGAAAACTCACCAGTCCGGCGCACTCCAAAAAGACTTTAATAGTAATAAAGTTCCACAGCACTCCAATATAATGATTCAAACTCTAGCTCTGGTCTGAACTTAACATACAAAAGAGCCAAGTCTCCTCCCACCAAAGAGAGAGGATCTCACCAGGAGATGAGTCCTACCTAATAGAAGAAGCAGCCAAAAAGGCCAGAGTAAAAAGTCAAAAGCCAAAAGCCCCAGGTGGAGCCAAAAAGCCTCAGGTGGAACTAGGTAAGCCGAAAGCAAAAGGCCAAGGAGCCTCAAGTCAGTTACCTTATATACACCAAAGTAATCTGATTTTTTTTTTTTGCTTTTTATTTATTTTTTTGGGTCGCACCTGGCAATGCTTTTTTTTTCCAGGGTTTCTCCTGGTTCTGCACTCAGAATTACTCTGGTGGTGCTCGGGCGACGCCATGTGGGATGCCGCAGGATCAACCTAGGCCAGCACAGCTGGCCACCTGCAAACACTGTACCGCTGGGCTATTCCGGCCCCAAAGTAATCCGCTAATTTGTGATATGGACAGGTCGCGTCAACAAAGAACCCTAAACAGAGTGTGTAGAAGAGCAGTGCCACAATCTATTGCAGGTATAAACAAAGGTTATGCCAAGGACTAATCTCTTATGTAAAACACTGGAGAGAGAGGGCTGATATAAAGTAATACATCTTACTTAAGAGCTTCAGGTATCTAGATGGTACCCACAAGGTCCTTCTTATTATTATCTGCACCAGGGTGATTCTGAGTATCTTGTTCTCGTACTGGAAAGGGTCACACCCCGCCTGCTTAGAGCAACAATCTCGTGATGATCCTTCCTACAGTCTTCTCCTATAGTCCTTCAACCTAAGGGTGGTAGTCTCTCCTGGTACCTCCTAACTGTCCCACGCTGCAGTGGTGAAGAGGAGCTGTGCCGAATCTAGAAAACATAGTAGTCTTAGTAGATGTATAAGTCAGAAGTTATTCAATCAAGGTGATTCTGTAACTGCCACTAATTCTCTAGCATAGAAGAGAGGTCTCATTAGAATCAATTTTGGCTTAAGTATATTAAGCTGTGAGTGGGCAAACAACAAAGATCCCAGATTAGTTAGACCTGTCAACACCAACAGTCTATGTTTTAAGAAACTCTCTCAGATAATTCTTAATACATTTCAGTTTGAGAAGGAACAGCTAGACCTTGGTTTTTCTTTCTTTCATGGAAGGGAAAATATTCTTTACAAAGCAGGCCACAGATCCCTGCTCCATCCCTCTTTCCACTCGCGTATGGGTTCCAGCTTTAGTCTGAAGTTTCTTACAAGTTGCCAAGCTTGGATTTTTTGTACAGTTTAATCATATTCACTTTGAATTGTCCACATAGAAATAGAAAACATCTTATGCTCACTCTTCCTTACATTTCCATCAATGTCAAGAACATTCAGCCAACTGTTAGCCTTCCTTTCTTTTGGCTCACTCTGTAAACATTTTTTGGATAGAGATTTATCAGTTTTCACACATGACTCAAAAATGCATTAACTGCTACTTTCTGATGCTTTTTGTGTGAAAGTGGACATTTAGTAATAGTTTTAAATTTGAAAAGTTCCCATTGACTCCTTATTTCCCACAAATAATGGATTTTCATTTGTCCAGTAACCTCAGTCAAATAGAGTATGTGTTATGTGAGAATTCCTCAAAGAATAAGGATTTCTTTACAACATTCAAAATGTGTTAATTTATCCTTAATTGGGGTAATGTTATCTGAAAATGATCAAGCATGCTAATTTCAGCCAATATTTCCGGTCAAGAATGTGTGAGTGGTACTTACTTATTATGTTCATCATTTATATGGGAACATTTCCAAAGGAATACATTTTGATGAATCTAACACTTAAAATGGGGATTTTATGAAATTTTTCTGCACTCAGAAAACTATTATTACTTAGTCAATTAGATGAGTACATTTTCTCATGGACTAACAGGCAATTCTCTCTTTTCTAATTTCAAGGGAAAAATGAAAGAGAAATACTTCCAGCTGGGTGCATTTATAAAAGACACTTAAACAAAAATGAAAAAAAGGGAAAAAGAAATATAGTCAGAGAAAGAACATGACTTAGAGAAATGGGTATGGAATAAACTTTCTTGGAGGAATAACTTGCTAATATTTTCCTCTCTCCTTTCTTTTGATTTTTGTCAGCATCTCAAATCAAAAAGTTTGTAAAAACTGGGGCTGGAGCAATAGGGATAGTAGGTAATTGTACTTTTACTTTTCAAGTGGCTCACCCCGATTTGATTTAATGGTCCCCAGTGGCCCCCTGTGAGCACCTCCAGGTATCATTCCTGAGTGCAGAGCTTATGATTTAGTCCTTGAGCATTGCTAAAAGTTGCTCAAACAAACAAACAAAAATAAAACAAAACAAAACAAAACAAAACAAAAAACAAAACAAAAAAAAAAACAAAAGTTTCTAAAAACTACATTCTGGGAATGAATCAGATTAGTTCTGGGATTTCCTGATGCCACGAAGATTCAGAGCTCACACATGAGTAGCCACCTCAGAATGTGGACACCAAATGAATGGAAGCTATATTTGGCCTGATCTGATTTGAATTTGGAAGAGCTGCCCTTGCTCAGTTTCAACAGTACGGGGACCCAGAGTAAGGGGTCTGTTTATTTGCTTCCTTACCAATTTGCGCACAATTTCCAGGCTGATTCTTACTTAGTAGATTTTAGAGTATTTTCACTAAAGTGAAGCTTCTTTTTTTTAAAAATGCCTTTCAGATGAATTACTCATTATTCATGCAAATTAAGATTCTCATTTTGTTAAGTTTTATCACAGCTGACACGAGCACTGTCGTTTTGCAAAGTATATTGTGACATCATTTAAAACTTGTTATGCTTTTTGCCTATGGGTGTAATTAAGGCACTGGTGCTTGGTATCAGCTATTCTTAAAACGCAAAAGTAAAAAGCAGATGAGTATTTATAGACTCATCAGCCAATGAATGGATGAAAGAGAAAAAAAGAAATTAATGAGGAAATGTGTCAGGCAGAATGGAGGAGGGACCTGCCCACTACGGGTTCATTTCCAGACCAACTATTTGAATTTATTCCAAAGACAAAGCTGTCTCTGATTTACAGTAGGAAAAATGACATTGTAAGATTATCAGGCCTCAAGTTGTTAAAGCAGGCAAAGAGTAACATACTTAAAATAAACTTGCAAAGTCAGGGTGGGCCACACACACTTTACAGTCAAAGCCCCACCTGGAGTCACGCACTCCTACAAAGTTGATTTTAGAAAAATCTGGGAAAGCAGGAAAATTCTAGGAAACAAAGGAGTTTTTGGACTTGGTCCTGGCCACTTTAAAGTGGTTTTGATTTGGAGCCAGAGACTTGTTAGGGCGTAAGGATGGTGGGATTAGAGAAAACAACAGAGGAGAAAACTGTAGTATGACCCAACTAAGGGAATTCCTATTTGGGAACAGACTAAAGGAAAATTAATCGCAGTTTAAGTGGATAGATTCATTTTCTTTCTCTCTCCTCCCTCCTCCTCCTTCTCTCTCTCTCTCCCTCCCTCCTCCTCCTCCCTCCCTCTCTCTCTTTCTCTCTCTTCCTCTGCCCCCTCTCTCCCTTCTCTGGGTTTTTTCATGAGTCTGACAGTACACTTCCTTGATTGTGAAATGAAACAAGTCAGTGCTATTTTCTGGGCATGTGTCTAACATTAGACACAGGTGAGGCAGAACAAATCCTTATTGTCTTGAGTGCATATAATAGGGCAGGGGGGAGAGGAAATATAGGTGCCTGAGTCCTGCTTTTAAAACCCCCACATATTTCAGAGTGCAGGAGATCTGGGCTAAATCCCAGGGCTGCATCGGTCCAACTCGCGATGAGGGCATGAATAGCAAGGAAATGGCGTCACCACTTATTTCCAAAAGAGTCCAAAGGAATGTTTATTCATGACTTTTAAAAGCAGAAGCTTGATTTTTTAAGATGAACAACTAAGATGGCGTCTAAAAAATTCAGATGGAGAGACAGGACTTAATGCAAGAAATGCATTCTCACGGGATTGATTATGGAATGCTTTTGTTGGTTGTGCCCATTTTCTCGCCATATTCGTATCTCACATTATTAGCCACATTGAGCCAAATTTCCTAACACTTGTTCTTGTACTCTTCCTTGGGTAAATTCAAAATTCTATGAAACATTGTATTTATAGGCTCCGAATAATGGCTCTTGGTTTTATTCTCTAAAGAGAGATATTGTCTCTATATAGAAAAGGGAATACAAATAGAAGGGAGGAAAACAAAGACTGGAAGAAGGGAGGGTAGGAAGAAAAAGAAGTCAAGGCGCTATAAACCCAGTTATTTCAATTGTCTAATCAAATCCTTCCAATTTCTGAACAACCTCACCTGTAGCATATCTGAAAGATAAAAAAATGAGTTCACAGGAGCTTCAAGCTTTGCTTTGATAAGGTCATTTTATTTTGTCTAAGTATGTAGTTCATAGATACAGGTTTAAGTTATGATATTTTTAATCCATGATTACTATATTGTAGAATTATGCATAACAAACAATATAGGATACATATATTTGATGTTGCACATTTAATTATGAATCAGTTATCTGGCTTTCTAGATTACCTTGTTCAGACAATCTGTTTCAAACTAATACTTGTGACTAAGTAAGGTTCAGTTACATTCATATGTGACTGATACTTCTATAAAATATAAACAAAATGTGATTACTAGAGTAATTAAACAAAACCCTTCAAATCATGAACTTGCAAGCCTAACGTGATTAATACCAATATTTGAACCAGCAGAGAATTTTGTCAAGATGTTGTAGAAATTCCTTAGTCATCTCAGGCCGTGTTCAGGTATTGCAGTGTAGTGTTAGGCCAGGCAGACACCCTCACTGTTCGCTCAACATCCTTGAGTAAGTGTGCAGAATTCAGATGGTATTTATTCTGAAACAAAGGAAAGGTTACAAGTTCATATTGTTTACAAGGTCAGAGTCATTAAGTTACCATTGAAATACAGACTCTATGAATAATTCTAGTGTTTTTTCAAATAATTCAGTTTCATCAGTTAATTGACTGCCTGGGTACTGCTGATTTGTAAAAATCACCAAAGTATTTGCTAAGTAAAAAAAAAAAAAAACTATAAACATGGAGAATCTGTTATCATGTGGGTACCAGCTCTGTCATACCTAATACTAGAGAAATAACCTATTCCTGAAATCTATTTTAAGAATGAAAGAAGTTATAAAATAAAAATAGTGGAACATTATTCTGAAATACATATACATCTGATGTGTTCTTACATTCATGTATCACCATGCTATTTTTAAGAAACGGGTTTTTCTTTAACTCAAATATAATGAATTCATGTGGATTAATCTTCTAAGTCTCTCTTGATTGAGTGTAGTGTTCATTCTCATATTAAATGGAAATGTCAGACTATCTGGAGAGCAGAAGAGACTTAAAGTGCATTGTATGTTTTCTTTCCCCCACAAAAGCCATCTACCACTTCCACTGTCCCAGGTTGCCCTAATGAATTTTTGACACATGTTAGTAGAATTTATGTCTAAAAAAAGCAGTAAGCTAAAGAAATGGGGAGTTTGAGTCATAAAAGACATTTTAACTATAAATTTATTATTTAGAGGAAGAATTTTTTCAACAAAAAAAAATAAATGCAGGGCAGAACACTGCCTATCATCCTCACATGGAACGGCGGCGAAAGGACTGTGGTGTGGCGGAAATCATATTTATTGTTATCATATACTTAGCTGTGGCCATTAGAGAAAACCTTTTTTGTGGGGCGGATATCATTTTATACAATAGCCTAATGTCTGGACATATATAGCTTTTTAAGACTTGTTTCAATAGTAGTTTATTGCTATCACATTGAGCTTTTTCTTTTTAAAAAAAAATTTTTATTATACCACCGAGACATACAATTACAAAGGTGTTCATAATTGGTTCTTGGTAATACAGCATTCCAGCACCCATCCCTCCACCAGTGCCCCATTTCCACCACTCAGTGTACCCACACCTCTCCGGCCCACCCCCAGGCTGCCTCAATAGCAGGTACCATTCGCATCTCTTTCTCTATCTCTTTGTCTTTGCATCTTCTCTCACTCTTCTTTTACACATTGTGCCTCACCTGCAAATATTTGCCTAGCCCTCAAATATTTATCAGTTAAAGCTTAACAAGCTAGATGACCCCCCACACACACACTACATGAGGGACCACCATTTTTCACATCGGGACTTCCCTCACGGTCACAACTCCATCCAGAAGACAAGTCTATCACCATCCTGGATCATCAACACCCACCCTGCAGCAGTTTTTTTTCAACCTGGCTCCAGGTATGCTGATCCAGAGACACACAGACATGGGGCAGAAATATACCAGCTCTCCCTTGTGCCCAGCAGCTCACGAGGCACTGGGAGGGGATGATGGTTCCCAGCCCTGGCCCACTACCCAGCAGAGCCTCGGCATCGAAGCCAGACGACTCCCCCCTACTCCATGAGGGCCGCCATTTTCCACCTCCATAACCCTAACCCTAACCCCAACCCTCTAACCCTAACCTCACCCTACACCTCATACCTCTCCTCAAGTCAGAACCCATTCAGCAGATTCAGCCTATCACAGCCCAGTCACGGCTGCATAAATGGTGTTGTAACAGGTGACTACAAGAGTATGCCACCTTTGCACGGCAAGCCTGGCAAGCTGCCCGTGCCGTATTTTTATTTAATTTTTTATTTACAATTACAAAGATATACAATTAAAAGTTCATATTTGGGTTCAAGTATATCTGGGCTTGAAATAGTTTTTCCTTTTGGGTGGGTCTCTGATGAGCTGAATATGCTAAAACAGTAATAATCATGACCTCTTTTTCATGACCTTGAATGAATGGTTTGAGGCTCTTTCGTGTTTCTGAGCAAGCAGATGCCTTCCACACTCGCATGTGACAGACCAATGGAGACATTACGGTGCCCACTCCAGCAAATCTATGAAAAATGGGAAGACATGCGGATACAAGACAAGTGATAAATTTTTGTGGGAGTGTTGGTCAATTTTTGAAGAACATCATGGGTATCCTTATAGGGAGAACATTGAATCTTGTATAAAACTCTAGGGATTTATTTTCATTTTGTCAATGTTGATTCTCCCAGTCCATGAGCAAGGAATGTGTTTCCATTTCTTGTATGTCCTCTTTATTTATTGAAGCAGTGTTTTGTGTTTTCTTT
>JAJIBD010021284.1:0-36262 GCA_021461705.1 Cryptotis parvus
ACTTGTAAAGAAAAAGGAAAAGAGAGAACCCAAATAAATAGAATCAGAAATGAAAACTGGGACATCACAACAGAAGCCAGAAATTCAAAAGATTATCAGAGATTACTTTGAGAGCCTGTATGCCCACGAAACAAGAGAACCTAGAAGAAATGGACAAATTCCTGAATTCCTATAGCCTCCCAAGTGTGCAACAAGCAGATTTGGAATACCACAACAAACCAATTTCCATTGAGGAGATGGAATCAGTAATCAAGAATCTCCCCAAACACAAAAGCCTAGGTCCAGATGGATTCACCAGTGAATTCTACAAAACCTTTAAAGAGGAACTACTCCCAATTCTTTTCAAGCTCTTCCGACAAATTGAAGAAACAGAAACACTCCCAAATAGCTTTTACGAGGCACTTATCACCCTGATACCCAAAGCAGACAGAGATGTCACAAAAAAGGGAAAAACTACAGACCAATCTCCTGATGAACACAGATGCTAAGATCTTCAACAAAAATACTAGCAAATAGAATACAAAGAGTCATCAAAAAGGATTATACACCATGACCAAGTGGGATTCATCCTGGAATGCAAGGATGGTTCAACATCCGCAAGTCAATCAACATAATACATCATATCAACAAAAAGAAAAAAATAAAAAACCATAGGATCTTATCAATAGATGCATAGAAGGCATTTTGACAAGATTCAACATCCGTTCATGATAAAAGCTCTCCGTGAAATGGGGATTGAACCATTTTACGGAGAACCTTCCTCAATATAATCCAGGCCATCTACTACAAGCCCACAGCAAGCATCATTCTCAATGGGAAAAACTGAAAGCCCCCCTTAAGCTCAGGGACAAGACAAGGCTGCCCACTCTCACTGCTTCTATTCAATATAGTACTGGAAGTACTTGCCATAGCAATCAGGGAAGAAAAAGACATTATGGGCATCCGGATAGGAAAGGAAGAAGCCAAGTTGTCACTATTTGCAGATGACATGATATTATACCTGGAAAACCTAAACTCTACCAAGAGGCTCCTAAAAAATAATACATTCCTATAGTAGAGTGGCAGGGTACAAAATCAGTACCCCAAAAGTCAATGGCCTTCCTATATGCAAACAGCGAAAAGAGAAGAAAGGAACATTAAAGAAACTATTTCATTCACAATTGCACTGCAGAAATCAAATACCTAGGAATCAGTTTGACAAAGAATGTAAAGGACCTCTACAAAGAAAACTACAAAATGTTACTTGAAAATAAACGAGACCTGAAGAAATGGAGACACATTCCCTGCTCTCATGGATTGGAAGCATTAACATTACCAAAATGGTAATACTCCCTAGAGCTTTATACAGATTCAATTGCAGTCCCTATAAAGATACCCATGATGTTCTTCAAAGAAATTGAACAAACACTCCTAGAATTTGCATGGAATAATAAAACCCCATGAATAGCTAAAGCAATCCTTGAGAAAAAGAAGATGGGAGGTTTCACTTTTCCAAACCTCAAGCTCTACTACAGAGCAATTGTAATTAACACAGTGTGGTATTGGTATAGAAACAGACCAATAGACTTATGGTAATAGAACTGAATATCCTGAAACACACATCTCAAATATACAACCACTTAATCTTCGATAAAGGAGCAAAATATATTAAGTGGAGCAAGGAAAGTCTCTTCAACAAATGGTGCGCGGAAAACTGGGCAGCTACATGTAAAAATGAACTTAGACCTCCCTAACGCCATGCACAAAAAGTCAGATCAAAATGGATTGCAGATCTCAACATTAGACACAAATCTATAAGGTACATCGAAGAAAACATAGGAGAAACACTCTACGACATCAAAACTAAAGGTATCATTAATGATGACACACCACTGATCAAGCAAATGGAAGCAAAGATAAACAAATGGGATTATATAAAATTGAAAAGCTTCTGCACCTCAAAAGAAACGGTGACCAAGATACAAAAGAAAATTGACAGAATTGGAAAGGATATTCACCCAATACCCATCTGACAAGAGGTTAATATCCAGGATATATCAGGCACTGGTAGCACTTCACAAGAAAAAACAGCCAACCCCATCAAAAATGGGGAGAAGAAATGAACAGAAGCTTCCAAAAAGAAGAAATTCGAATGGCCAAAATGCATATGAAAAAGTGCTCTTCATTTTTAATCATCAGGGAGATGCAAATCAAAACAACAATGAGGTACCATCTCACACCACAGAGACTGGCACACATCCAAAACAGCAAGAACAACCGATGCTGGCGTGAATGTGGGGGAAAAAAGGGACTCTTGTCCACTGTTGGTGGGAGTGCCGACTGGTCCAGCCCTTTTGGAAAACAATATGGGCATTCCTCCGAAAATTAGATTTTGAGCTCCCATTTGATCCAGCAATATCACTCCTGGGAATATACCCAAGGGACCAACAAAAACATAGCAGAAACACTATATGTATTTCTTTATTCATCGCTGCACTATTCACATTAGCTAGAATCTGGAAACAACCTAAATGCCTGCTAACAGAGGACTGGCTAAAGAAACTGTGGCAAATCTACACTATGGAATACTATGCAGCTGTCAGAGAAGACGAAATTATGAAATTTACCTGCAAATGGATGGACATGGAGACTATCATGCTGAGTGAAATTAGTCAGAAGGAAAAGGACATATAGAATGACTGCATTCATTAATAGAATATAAATAGATACCAGTGTTTTACTAAGTGTGGGGAAAAAACTCACCATTGAATATACACAAAGAGACTTAAGTGATAAACTCTAAATATCTGCAGGGCTAGCCACATATGTAAAAAGAAGAGGAGAGAGATGACAGAGAGAGAGACCGAGAGAGAAAGAGAGGAAAAAGGGGCTATCTGCAGGGCTAGAAAAGGGGCTATCTGCAGGGCTAGCCACAATGTGTATAGAAGATGGGGAGAGATGCAGAGACACAGAGAGAGACAGAGAGAGAAAGAGAGGAAATGGGTGTACCTGCTATTGTGGCAGCCCGGGGTGGGAGGGAGGGTGGGGTACATTGGTGGTGGAAATGGGTCACTGGTGGAGGGATGGGTGCTGGAATACTGTATTACCAAGAACCAGTCATGTCTCATGGTGGTATAATAAAAAATTTAAAAAAGAAAGAGGATTGACATAAAATATTTTGTTTGCCCAGTAGATAACAACATGATTTGGCGCTCACTGCATAGCATTGCTCTGCCTGGCAGCATTAATGCCAAACTGAATTGTAACTGACAGGAATCCACTAGAGGACCCTTTAACTAGTCTATTCAGGAGCTGGAAAGAGTACAATGGAGAGAGTGCTTGCCTTACATGCAGCCAACCAGGATTTGATCCCAGGCTCCAATATGGTTCCCTGAGCTCACCAGGAATGATCACTGAGTGCAGGGCTAGGAGAAAGCAAGCCCTGAGCACCTCAGGTTGTGACAAACCAAAACAAAGTAAAAACAAATCTTGCATGAAAACCCAGAACTTAAGCAAAAACAACCAGATGTGTTCTTCTAAAGGAGAAAGTATGGAGAGGGGAAAATATTCTGTTTATCAACTGATATGCACCCAAGTTATTTGGATGTATTATAAACTATTTATAGCTGTTTACACATAACACGAAAATATTGAAAACTATATATCTCTAACTCAGAATTAATGAACATCTGAGTTTATTGTAAACAATAAGACTTTTTTAGTGACAATGCCTTGTACAGACTTAGCATTAACCAGTGGTTATCAGAAAGTAGTAACAAGGCCAATATTATTGTCAAAAATGGAAATTCTTGAGTTTCTTCTTATATCTGTTGAATCATTAGCTATGGGACTAGTAATTTGTGTGGATTTTTTTCTTTTTTTCTTTAGTGAAGCAAAAATAGTTTTATTTAATGAAATTTAATTAAATAAATGTGAAAGGATAGAGAGAAATAGGTGTGAAAGAGAGAATAGAACACAGTTTTTTCCAGAATGGAATAAACCCACATTAATTTTTATTCATCTACTTTTGGAGACAGTCTTCCAATAGATTTTAGTAATCCCAGGGGCCTATCCTGGCAACACTTGGTCAACAGTACCAGAAGGTTCAATACTAGAGTCTGAGCTGCTGCTTGGGCCTTATAGTACCACACTTGGTGGTGCTGGGACACGATGTGGTGTTAGACATTGAACTGTGGACCTGTGTATGCAAATTATGTGCCCCTGCCCCTGTGCTGTCTCCTCAGTCCCAACTGTCCGGATGCAGCCGGGGTTCCTGACAGTGTCAGGACAGAAGTTCTCTTCTACCTCTGAGGACGCTGGGGAATGGATGAAAACTCACCAGTCCCCGCGCAATTCCAAAAAGACTTTTAATAGTACAAAAGTTCTTCCACAGCACTCCAATATAATGATCAAACTCTAGCTCTGGTCTGAACTTAGACCATACAAAAGAGCCTAAGTCTCCCTCCCACTAAAGAGAGAGGATCTCACCCGAGATGAGTCCTACCCAGAAGAAGAAGAAGCAAAAGGCCAGAGTAAAAAGTCAAAAGCCAAAAGCCTCAGGAGCCAAAAGCCTCAGGAACCAAAAGCCGAAAGCAAAAGGCCAAGGAGCCTCAAGTCAGTTACCTTATATACACCAAAGTAATCTGATTTTTTTTTTGCTTTTTTTATTTTATTTTATTTTTTTGGGTCGCACCTGGCAATGCCCAGGGGTTTCTCCTGGTTCTGCACTCAGGAATTACTCCTGGTGGTGCTCAGGCGACCATATGGGATGCCGAGGATCGAACCCAGGCCAGCACAGGCTGGCCACCTGCAAGGCAAACACTGTACCGCTGGGCTATTTCTCCGGCCCCCAAAGTAATCCAATTTGTGACAGGATGGGTCATGTCAACAAAGAACCCTAAACAGAGTGTAGAAGAGCAGTGCCACACCCTAT
This sequence comes from Cryptotis parvus, assembly GCA_021461705.1. Taxonomy (NCBI): domain Eukaryota; kingdom Metazoa; phylum Chordata; class Mammalia; order Eulipotyphla; family Soricidae; genus Cryptotis; species Cryptotis parvus. Next base: position 4,913 of record JAJIBD010021284.1, read on the forward strand.
TGCAGGTATAAACAAAAGGTTATGCCAAGGACTAATCTCTTATGTAAAACACTGAGAGAGAGAGGGCTGATATAAAGTAATACATCTTAATTTCATGAGCTTCAGGTAATCTAGATGGTACCCACAAGGTCCTTCTTATTATTATCTGCACCAGGGTGATTCTGAGTATCTTGTTCTCGTGTACTGAAAGGGTCACACTCGCCTGCTTAGAGCAATCTCGTATGATCCTTCCTACAGTCTTCCTATAGTCTCAACCTAGCAAGGGTGGTAGTCTCCTGGTAAATTCTAACTGTCCCACGCTGGGTGCAGTGGGTATAAAGAGGAGCTGTGCCGAATCTAGAAAACATAGAAGTCTTAGTAGATGTATAAGTCAGAAGTTATTCAATCAAGGTGACTTCTGTAACTGCCACACCCTCTAGCATAGAAGAGAGGTCTCATTAGAATCAATTTTGGCTTAAGTATATTAAGCTGTGAGTGGGCAAAACAACAAAGATCCCAGATTAGTTAGATCTGTCATCCAACACCAACAGTCTATGTTTTAAGAAACTCTCTCAGATAATTCTAATACATTGAAGTTTGAGAAGGAACAGCTTAGACCTTGGTTTTCTTTTCTTTCATGGAAGGGAAATATTCTTTACAAAGAAAAATAGATCCCTGCTCCATCTTCTTTTCCACTCATGTATGGGTTCCAGCTAGTCTGAAGTTTCTTACAAGTTGCCAAGCTTGATTTTTGTACAGTTTAATCATATTCACTTTGAATTGTCCACATAGAAATAGAAAAACATCTTATGCTCACTCTTCCTTTACATTTCCATCAATGTCAAGAACATTCAGCCAACTGTTAGCCTTCCTTTCTTTTGGCTCACTTTAAACATTTTGGATATGACTATCAGTTTTCACACATGACTCAAAATGCATTAACTGCTACTTTCTGATGCTTTTTGTGTGTGAAAAAGTGGAGCATTTAGTAATAGTTTTAAATTTGAAAAGTTCCCATTGACTCTTATTTCCCATAAATAATGGATTTTCATTTGTCCAGTACCCTGTGTCAAATAGAGTATGTGTTATGTGAGAATTCCTTGAAAGAATAAGGATTTCTTTACAACATTCAAAATGTTAATTTATCCCACTGGGGTAATGTTATCTGAAAATGATCAAGCATGCTATCTCAGCCAATATTTCCTGTCAAGAATGTGTGAGTGGTACTTACTATTATGTTCATCATTTATATGGGAACATTTCCAAAGGAATACATTTTGATGAATCTAACACTTAAAATGGATTTTAAGTGAAATTTTTCTGCACTCAGAAAACTATTATTACTTAGTCAATTAGAAGATGAGTACATTTTTCTCATGGACTAACAGGCAATTCTCTCTTTTCTGCATCAAGTAAGGGAAAAATGAAAGAGAAAACATTTCCATGGGTGCATTTATAAAAGACACTTAAACAAAAATGAAAAAAAGGGAAAAAAGAAATATAGTCAGAGAAAGAACATGACTTAGAGAAATGGGTATGGAATAAACTTTCTGAGGAATAACTTGCTAATATTTTCCCTCTCCCTTTCTTTTGATTTTTTGTCAGCATCTCAAATCAAAAGTTTGTAAAAACTGGGGCTGGAGCAATAGGGATAGCAGGTAATTGTACTTACTTTTCAAGTGGCTGACCTGGATTTGATCCTTAATGGTCCCCAGTGGCCCCCAGAGCACCTCCAGGTATCATTCCTGAGTGCAGAGCGAGGATTTAGTCCTGAGCATTGCTGGGTGTTGCTCAAAAACAAAACAAAACAAAACAAAACAAAACAAAACAAAACAAAACAAAACAAAACAAAACAAAGTTTCTAAAAACTACATTCTGGGAATGAATCAGATTAGTTCTGGGATTTCCTGATGCCACGAAGATTCAGAGCCTCACACATGAGTAGCCACCTCAGAATGTGGACACTCACAAATGAATGGAAGCTATATTTGGCCTGATCTGATTTGAATTTGGAAGAGCTGCCCTGCTCAGTTTCAACAGTACGGGGACCCAGAGTAAGGGGTCTGTTTATTTGCTTCCTTACCAATTTGCGTAACAATTTCCAGGCTGATTCTCTACTTAGTAGATTTTAGAGTATTTTCACTCAGTGAAGTTTAAAAATGCCTTTTCAGATGAATTACTCATTTATTCATGCAAATTAAGATTCTCATTTGCCAGTTTTATCACAGCTGACATAATGAGCACTGTCAGGTTTTAAAAAGTATATTGTGACATCATTTAAACTTGTTATGCTTTTGCCTATGGGTGTAATTAAGGCACTGTGCTTGGTATCAGCTTATTCTTAAAACGCAAAGTAAAAGCAGATGAGGTGTATTTATAGACTCATCAGCCAATGAATGGATGAAAGAGAAAAAGAAATTAATGAGGAAATGTCAGGCAGAATGGAGGAGGGACCCACTACGAAGTTCATTTCCAGACCAACTATTTGGAATTTATTCCAAAGACAGCTGTCTCTTGATTTACAGTAGGGGAAAAAATGACATTGTAAGATTATCAGGCCTCAAGTTAAGAAGCAGGCAAAGAGTAACATACTTCAAATAAACTTCTGCAGTCAGGGTGGGGGCGACACAATACTTACAGTCAAAGCCCCACCTGGAGTCACGCACTCCTACAAAGTTGATTTTTAGGAAAATCTGGGAAAGCAGGAAAATCTCTAGGAAACAAAGGAGTTTTGGACTTGGTCCTGGCCACTTTAAAGTGGTTTTGATTTGGAGCCAGAGATTCTATAGGGGCGGGAGGATGGTGGGATTAGAGAAAACAACAGAGGAGAAAACTGTAGTATGAAACTCCAACTAAGGGAATTCCCTATTTGGGAACAGACGAAAAGGAAAAATTAATCGCAAAGCTTAAGGGATAGGGATTCATTTTCTTTCTCTCTCCCTCCCTCCTTCTCTCTCTCTCTCCCCTCCCTCCCTCCCTCCCTCCCTCCCTCTCTCTCTCTTTCTCTCTCTTCCTCTGCCCCCCTCTCTCCCTTTCTCTGGGTTTTTTTTCATGAGTCTGGACAGTACACTTCCTTGATTGTGAAATGAAACAAGTTGTCAGTGCTACTTGGGCATGTGTCTAACATTAGACACAGGTGAGGCAGAACAAATCCTTATTGTCTTGAGTGCATATAATAGGGCAGCACTTGGGGAGGAAATATAGGTGCCTGGAGTCCTGCTTTTAAACCCCACATATTTCAGAGTGCAGGAGATCTGGGCTGGGTCCCAGGGCTGCATCGGTCCAATCATGATGAGGGCTGGAATAGCAAGGGAAATGGCGTCACCAATTCTATTTCCAAAAGAGTCCAAAGGAATGTTTATTCATGACTTTTAAAAGCAGTTTTTCTTGATTTTTACAGATGAACAACTAAGATGGCGTCTTAAAAATTCAGATGGAGAGACAGGGACTTAATGCAAGAAATGCATTCTCACGGGGGATTGATTATGGAATGTTTCTTTTGTTGGTTGTGCCCACTTTCTCGCCATTCGTATCTCACATTATTAGCCACATTGAGCCAAATTTCCGAACACTTGTTCCCACCTTCCTTGCATCAATAAATTCTATGAAAACATTGTATTTATAGGCCTGAATAATGGCTCTTGGTTTTATTCTCTAAAGAGAGAGAAGGTATTATTGTCTCTATATAGAAAAGAAAGGAATACAAATAGAAGGGAGGAACAAAGACTGGAAGAAGGGAGGGTAGGAAGAAAAAGAAGTCAAGGCGTTACAAACCCAGTTATTTCAATTGTCTAATCAAATCCTTCCAATTTCTGAACAACCTCACCTGTAGCATATCTGAAAGATAGAAAATGAGTTCACAGAGCTTCAAGCTTTGCTTTGATAAGGTCATTTTATTTTGTCTAAGTATGTAGTTCATATAGATACAGGTTTAAGTTATGATATTTTGAATCCATGATTACTATATTGTAGAATTATGCATAACAAACAATATAGGATACATATATATTTGATGTTGCACATTTAATTATGAATCAGTTATCTGGCTTTCTAGATTACCTTGTTCAGACAACTGCTTCAAAACTACTTGTGACTAAGTAAGGTTCAGTTAAAAATATTCATATGTGACTGATACTTCTATAAAATATAACAAAAATGATTACTAGAGTAATTCAACAAAACCCTTCAAATCATGAACTTGCAAGCCTAACGTGATTAATACTACATTTAACCAGCAGAGAATTTCTTGTCAAGATGTTGTAGAAATTCCTTAGTCATCTCAGGGTCCGTGTTCAGGTATTGCAGTGTAGTGCCAAGCCAGGCAGACACCTCACTGTCTGCTCAACATCCTTTGAGTAAGTAGCAGAATTCAGATGGTATTTATTCTGGAAAAGTCAAAGGAAAGGGGTTACAAGTTCATATTGTTTAAGGTCAGAGTCATTAAGTTACCATTGAAATACAGACTCTATGAATAATTCTAGTGTTTTTTCAAATAATTCAGTTTCATCAGTTAATTGACTGCCTGGGTACTGCTGATTTGTAAAAATCACCAAAGTATTTGCTAAGAAAAAAAAAAAAAAACTATAAACATGGAGAATCTGTTATCATGTGGGTACCAGCTCTGTTTGTACTCTAATACTAGAGAAATAAATCTATTTATTCCTGAAATCATTTTAAGAATGAAAGAAGTTATAAAATAAAATAGTGGAACATTATTCTGAAATACATATACATCTGATGTGTTCTACATTCATGTATCACCATGCTATTTTTAAGAAACGGGTTTTTCTTAACTCAAATATAATGAATTCATGTGGATTAATCTTCTAAGTCTCTCTTGATTGAGGTAGTGTTCATTCTCATATTAAATGGAAATGTCAGGACTATCTGGAGAGCAGAAGAGATTCTAAAGTGCATTGTATGTTTTCTTTTCAAGACAAAAGCCATCTACCAATTTCCACTGGTCCCAGGTTGCCCTAATGAATTTTTGACACATGTTAGTAGAATTTATGTCTATGAAAGCAGTAAGCTAAAGAAATGGGAGTTTGAGTCATAAAGACATTCTTTAACTATAAATTTATTATTTGTGAGGAAGAATTTTTTCACAAAAAAAAAATAAATGCAGGGCAGAACAATTGCCTATCATCCCCACATGGAACGAGTGGCGAAAGGACTGTGGTGTGGCGGAAATCATATTTATTGTTATCATATGTTTTTCTTAGCTGTGGCCATTAGAGAAAACCTTTTTTGTGGGGCGGATATCATTTACAATAGCCTATTGTCTGACATATAGCTTTAAGATTCTGTTTCAATAGTAGTTTATTGCTATCACATTGAGCTTTTTCTTTTTTTTAAAAAATTTTTATTATACCACCGTGAGACATACAATTACAAAGGTGTTCATAATTGGTTCTTGGTAATACAGCATTCCAGCACCCATCCCTCCACCAGTGCCCCATTCCCACCACCAGTGTACCCACACCCTCTCCGGCCCACCCCCAGGCTGCCTCAATAGCAGGTACCCGTTTTCATCTCTTTCTCTATCTCTTTGTCTTTGCATCTCTCTCACTCTTCTTTTTACACATTGTGCCTAGCCCTGCAAATATTTGCCTAGCCCTGCAAATATTTATCAGTTAAGCAACAAGCTAGATGACCCCCCCCACACACACACACTACATGAGGGCCACCATTTTCCACATCCGACTTCCCTCTCGTCACAACTCCATCCAGAAGACAAGTCTATCACATCCTGGATCATCAACACCCACCCTGCAGCAGTTTTTTTTTTCAACCTGGCCCAGGTATGCTGATCCAGAGACTCACAGACATGGGGCAGAGCTGCTACCAGCTCTCCCTGTGCCCAGCAGCTCACGAGGCACCCGGGAGGGATGGCGGGTTCTAGCCCTGGCCCACTACCCCAGCAGAGCCTCGCAACAAGCCAGACGACCCCCTACTCCATGAGGGCCGCCATTTTCCACCTCCATAACCCTAACCCTAACCCTAACCTAACCCTAACCCTAACCCTAACCCACCTCCATACCTCCCTCAAGTCAGAACTCCATTCAGCAGACTAGCCTATCACAGCCCAGCTCACTGCGGCTGCATAAATGCTGTATTTAGAGGTGACTACAAGAGTACGCCACCTGCACGGCAAGCCTGGCAAGCTGCCCGTGCCGTATTTTTATTTAATTTTTTATTTTTACAATTACAAAGATATACAATTAAAAAGTTCATATTTGGGTTCAAGTATATCTGGGCTTGAAATAGGCTTCTCTTTTGGGTGGGTCTCTGATGAGCTGAATATGCCAAAACAGTAACAATCATGACCTCTTTTCCATGACCTGAATGAATGGTTTGAGGCTCTTCGTGTTTCTGGAGCAAGCAGATGCCTTCCAGCTACACTCGCATGTGACAGGACCAATGGAGACATTACTGGTGCCCACTCCAGCAAATCTATGAAAAATGGGAAGACATGTGATACAAGACAAGTGATAAATTTCAGGAGTGTTTGGTCAATTTCTTAGAAGAACATCATGGGTATCCTTATAGGGAGAACATTGAATCTGTATAAAACTCTAGGGATTTATTTTCATTTTGTCAATGTTGATTCTCCCAGTCCATGAGCAAGGAATGTGTTTCCATTTCCTTGTGTCCTCTTTTATTTATTGAAGCAGTGTTTTGTAGTTTTCTTTGTACAGGTACTTTACACATTTGGTTAAGCTGATTTCAAGGTATTTGATTTTCTGTGGCACAATTGTGAATGGGATCATTTTCTTAATATCCCTTTCTTCTGTTTCGTTATTTGTATATAGGAAAGCCACTGATTTTTGGGTATTGGTTTTGTACCTCGCCATTCTACTATAGCTATCTATTGTTTCTAGGAGCCTTTTGGTAGAGGTTAGGGTTCTCTATGTATAATATCATGATCTGCAAATAGTGGTAGCTTGATTTCTTCCTTGCCTATCTGGATGCCCTTAATGCCCTTTTCTACACTGATTTCTATGGCAAAGAGCTTTTTCTTTCTTAACAGATTTACCTTTAGAGAAACATAAAACTATAGGACAGTAACCCCCTTCTCTGGGGTTAACTTTTAAAAAACTTTTTTTACTATTATTTTTTAATTTTTAATTTTTACAACTAAAAAGATATACAATAAAAAGTTCATATTTGGGTTTTGGTCATACAGTGTTCCAGCACCCATCTCTCCACCAGTGCCCATCTCCCACCACCAACGTCCCCGGTTCCCTTTCCCCTGGCCCAGCCCTCCTCCATGGCAGGTTCTTTATTTCTTTCCCTTTATCTTTCTTTCTCTTTTCCTTCCCTTCCAGAATATGGATTACAGAACATATATTAAAGGGTTGTCATGTGTATCTTTTTGCCTGTATTTAATGCTCAGTTCTAGGTTGGTATTAGTACTTTCGACAATTGTTAGCACACTGTTCCATTTTCTGTCTTACCTAGCCTCTGACTCCCACACGTTTGTGATGATTTACACCTTTGACAAGACCTCCTGATACATGTTTCACTTGACCTTGGATATTGGTATCATAATATGTACATATATATTTATGTTATACAAATAAATGCAATCATTCTGTATCTGTCTTTCTCCTTCTGGCTAATTTCACTCAACATAATCTTCTCCATGTCCATCCATTTATAGGCAAATTTTATAACTTCATTTTTTCCTAACAGCTGCATAGTATTCCATTGTGTAGATATACCAAAGCTTCTTTATCCAGTCATCAATTTTCAGGCACTCTGGTTGCTTCCAGATTCTGGCTATTGTGAATAATGCTGCTATGAACATAAAAGTAGGGATGGTGATTCTGCTGCGTATTTTTGGTTTCCCAGAGTAGATTCCCAGGGAGTGGTATGTCTGGGTCAAATGGGAGTTCAATATCTAGTCTTTGGAGGAATGTCCATATTGTTTTCCAGAAATGCTGTACCAGCTGGCATTCCCACCAACAATGGATGAGTGTCCCCTTTTCCCCACTTCCACTCCAGCACTTGTTGTTCTTGCTCTTTTGAATATTTGCCAGTCTCTGTGGTGTAAAATGATATCTCATTGTTGTTTTTGATTTGCATCTCTTTGACGATTAGTAATGATGAACATTTTTTCATGTTTTGTGGCCATTCGAATTTCTTCCTTGTCGAAGTTTCTGTTCATTTCTTCTCCCCATTTTTTGATGAGGTTGTTTGTTTTCTTCTTGTAAAGTTCTACCAGTGCCTGATATATCCTGGATATTAACCCCTTATCAGATGGGTATTGGGTGAATATTCTTTCCCATTGTGTGGACTGCTTTTGTATCTTAGTCACTGTTTCTTTTTGAGGTGCAGAAGCTTTTTAGTTTCATGTAGTCCCATTTGTTTATCTTTTCTTCTAGTTGCTTTGTTAGTGATGTTTCACCTTTGAAGATGCCTTTAACTTCAGTGTCATGGAGGGTTTTTTTCCTATATTTTCTTCAATGTATCACTGTCTTCCCGTTCATCGTCGATTTGCTCAAGCGGGCACCTGTAACATCTCCATATGTCCTATCTCATGCTAGTAGAGCCCAAGGGCACCAGCTTGCTCCAGGAACATAAAGAGCCTCAAACCATTCCATCAGGTCATGGGACTGAGGTATATAATTGTTACTGGTATTTGGCATATCAAGTACAACATGGGTAGCTTGCCAGGCTCTGCCATGCAGGTAGCATAGTCTTGTAGTCATCTCTAAATCCAGAATTTATTGATAACTGCGTGGCAGCTAAGCAGCCCCACGAACGGGGCTGTAATAGGCCGGTCTGCTGGGTGGAGTTCTGATGAGAAGGAAGTCGGATGTGGAAAATGGTGGTCCTCATGGAGTGTGTGTGTGTGGGGTTGTCTGGCTTTTTGCGAGGCTCTGTTGGGGTGGCGTGCCAGGGCTAGAACCTGCCATCCCTCCTGGGCACCTTGTGAGCCGGTGGGCACAGGGAGAGCCAGCAGCAACTCTGCCCCATGTCTGTGAGTCTCTGGTACATATAGGAAGTATAAATATAGGAAGTATACGGTACTCATTGGAAGTATAAATATATATATTTTTATTTACTGGAATACTTAGGATTTGTATTGAAAAATATATTTTCATTTTAATATAAAAATAGTCCAATATAAGATTATAGGAACAGAAATAAATGTGAAGTGTTTTATATAAAATAAGATACCAATTTTTATGCAGATTTTTTCTTCATAAAACTTGTCCCCTTTCTGCTAATGTTGGATGCTACCATCAACAGTTCTCTGCGAATCATGATATGCTGTAGTAGAATTTGAGTATCTCCAAAGCAAAGCATGTACTTCTACACTTTAACCTATAACTTTGACCATTTTCTGTGGATTTTACCCATCCACATTTTTATATCACTTATAGCCTCTATCACTATGAATTTTAAAGAGTAAGGGCTGGGGCGGAGTGATAGCCCAGCGGGTAGGGTGTTTGCCTTGCATGTCCCCCGGCCCATGCCGCCCGGGTTCTATCCCGGCATCCCATATGGTCCCCCGAGCACCGCCGGGAGTAATTCCTGAGTGCAGAGCCAGGAGTAACCCCTGAGCATTGCTGTGTGTGACCCAAAAAAGAAAAAAAAAGAGTAAGGGCTGATTTTTTTTTGAGGAGAGTACTAAAAGAAGAATCATGTGTTCAAATAAATGTTATAAGGAATACGGTGTTTGTCTTACATGTGTTCAACCCCAATTTCATCCCCAGCAATAAGGCCCCTCAAACAATACCAGGAGTGGTCACTCAATTAAGAACCATGAGTACTGGCAAATTTATAAGTTTTGAAATGCTTACCAAGGGGAAAACTGACTCTATGTAAAATATTTCCACACTAATGCAGTTTTAAGTTTTAAATAAAACTGTATAAGAGATACATCTTGCTTTCCTATATACAAATAACGAAAAAGAAGAAAGGGATATTAAGGAAACAATTCCATTCACAATTGTGCCACTGAAAATCAAATACCTAGGAATCAACTTAACCAAGTGTATAAAAGACCTGTACAAAGAAAACTACAAGGCACTGCTCCAGGAGATAAAAGAGGACACAAGGGACACATTTTACATGTCGCTGTAAAATTAAAGTGCTGTATTATAATTTATATGAATGTACTCACTTTCTCTCTTAAAATATCTTATTATGTATACATTTTACATGTCGCTGCCCAGTTTTCTCAACACCACTTGTTGAAGAGGCTTTCCTTACTCCATTTTAGACTCTTTGCACCTTTATCAAAGATTAAATGATCATGTGTTTAAGGTTGGGTGTCAGGATACTCAATTCTATTTCATAGGTCCACAGGTCTGTTTTTATTCCAATACCATGCTGTTTTAATTACTACTGCCTTGTAGTACAGTTTGAAGTTGGAAAAGGTGATGCCTCCCATCTTCTTTTTCCCGAGGATTGCTTTAGCTATCCTTGGGGGTTTATTGTTCCATACAAATTTCAGGAGCGTTTGGTCAATTTCTTTGAAGAATGTCATCGGTATCCTCATAGGGACTGCATTGAATCTGTACATAGCTCTAGGGAGTATTACCATTTTGACAATGTTGATTCTCCCCATCCATGAGCAGGGAATATGTTTCCATTTCCTTGTGTCCTCTTTTATCTCTTGGAGCAGTGTCTTGTAGTTTTCTTTGTACAGGTCCTTTACACACTTGGTTAAGTTGATTCTAGGTATTTGATTTTCAGTGGCACAATTGTGAATGGAATTGTTTCCTTAATATCCCTTTCTTCTTTTTCGTTATTTGTATATAGGAAAGCCATTGACTTTTGGGTGTTGATTTTGTATCCTGCCACTCTACTATATGCCTCTATTTTTTCTAGGAGCCTTTTGGTAGAGTTTAGGATTCTCTAGGTATAATATCATGATCTGCAAATAGTGGTAGCTTGATTTCTTCCTTGCCTATCTGGATGCCCTTAATGTCCTTTTCTTCTCTGATTGCTATGGCAAGGAGCTTTTTCTTTTTTAACAGATTTACCTTTAGAGAAACATAAAACTATAGGACAGTAACCCTCTTCTCTGGGGTTAACTTTTATCTAGTCACAGTTACTTGGAGTCAACAGGGTCCAAAAAATATTATATTGTACATAATAAGATATTTTAAGAGAGAAAGTGAGTACATTCATATAAATTATAATACAGCACTTTAATTTTAATTTTTTGCTGTTTGAGTCACACCCGGTCATGCTCAGGTGCTACTCCTGTTTTTGCACTCAGCAATTATTCCTGGAAGTGCTCTAGAAACTACATGGGATGCTGGGGATCAAACTTGGAATTGCCACTTGCAAAACAAATGCCCTACCCGCTGTACTGTCACTCTGGCCCCTTTTTTCTTCTTAGTTATTTTTGTGAATATCTTACTGAAATTTATTAATAAATTTCATCATAGATCATGGTGTATAGGAAAACACACAGGGTTTTTGGGGGGTTGGTATTAGACAGAGGTATCCACTGGAGGCCTTGGAATGTATCCCTAGGTGAAAACTTGAGCAGGTAAGTTTAAAGAGAGTCACTGAAATTAGATTTTTTATCACTGTATCACTGTCTTCCCGTTCATCGTCGATTTGCTCCAGCGGGCACCAGTAACATCTCCATATGACCTGTCTCATGCAAGTAGAGCCCAAGGGCACCTGCTTGCTCTAGGAACATAAAGAGCCTCAAACCATTCCATCAGGTCATGGGGATGAGGTCTATAATGAGGTCTATAATCCAGTAACAATTATAGACCTCATAGATTTTAATGATCACTCAATAAACAAATCATATAAATTCAATAGTCTGTAATTTTTTATTTTTTATTGTACCATGTAAGTCTCTGATCCAGAGACTCACAGACATGGGGCAGAGCTGCTACTGGCTCTCCCTGTGCCCAGCCACTCACGAGGTGCCTGGGAGGGATGGTGGGTTCTAGCCCTGGCCCGCCACCCCAGCAGAGTCTCGCAAGAAGCCAGATGACCCCCATTCCATGAGGGCTGCCATTTTCCACATCCGGACTTCCCTCTCATCAGAACTCCACCCAGCAGAAGAGCCTATCACAGTCTGGGTCGCACAGCTGCTTCATCAATAAATGCTGGAGATCAGAGGTGACTACTAGAGTATGCCACCAGCACAGCAGAGTTTGGCAAGCTACCCGTGTTGTATTTGATATGCCAGATACCAGTAACAATTATAGACCTCGTTCCCATGACCTGATGGAATGATCTGAGGCTCTTTATGTTCCTGGAGCAAGCAAATACCCTTGGGCTCTACTAGCATGAGACAGGACTTATGGAGATGTTACTGGTGCCCACTCTAGCAAATCGATGATGAACAGGAAGACAGTGATACAGTGATTATATATTGTATTATTATATAGCACGGCAGAGCCTGGCAAGCTACCGTTTCGTATTTGATTTGCCAAATAACAGTAACAATTATAGACCTCATTCCCATGACCTGATGGAATGGTTTGAGGGTCTTTATGTTTCCTGGAGCAAGCAGGTGCCCTGGGCTCTACTAGCATGAGACAGGACATATGGAGATGTTACTGGTGCCCGCTCGATGATGAGCGGGAAGACAGTGATAAAGTGATACAGTGAGTCTGTAAGTTTACTCTCTTAATAAATTACTGAGTGGTGGGGTTAGTGTGATAGTACAGTGCTATGGTGCTTGACTTGCATGTGTCTGACCTGGGTTCAATTGGGTCATACCTCATCTGGTCTCTACAGCTAGCTGGGAGTGTTCTTCAATGCAGAGACAGGAGAAAGTCTCAAAAACTGTTGAGTGTAGTCCCAATTCCCAACTCTGTTGTGACAGAGGAGGAGGAGAAGGAAAAGAGGAGAAGGACAATGAAGAGGAAGAAGAGAAGGAGGAGAAGGACGTGGAAAAGAAGGAGGAGGAGAAAGGAAAAGAGAAGGAGGATGAGAAGGAAGAGAAGGAGGGAAAAGAAGAATAAGGAGAAGGAGGAGAAGGGAAAAAAGAAGGAGAGGAAGCGAAGGAGGAGGAGGAGAAGATAATGAGTAAATGTTGGGTAGTGGGTATAAGTTCACATAAATATTGGGTAATGAAGAGTTCACATAAATATGCAATATAAAACTTGACCTAAAGTCCTTGGAGAGCCAAGCAAGGGGCATGAATTGGCTTTGTGTGGCCAAGAGGAAAAGCTGGCTCTCTGAAGGCTGGGTTAGAGGGAGTGTCAGAGCTGGGTGGATATTTGTGGGTCCAGGGACCAAAGGCTTGCTTTTTCGACTTTTGACTCTGCACTTTGGATATCTATGGCTTCTGAAGCCTCTTTAAATTGTGTTTTTTTTTATAGTGTTAACTTACAAAAGCAGACATACTGCAACATACAAATGTATCAAAGTAGCACAAACACGCCTTTAAAGTCTGTGGGCATTGCTTAAACCTGGCAGGGCAGACACCATGATCATGAAGGTGGTTTTCCCAGAGGCGAGGCTTAGCCATTGCACTCTGGATGTGCTGATCCCTGCAAATTCCCCAAATGTGGGAAACTCGACTGAATAATTTGTGGTAGTGGAGGATTGTGTTTGTGCTCTCCCCTAAAAATAAATAAATTTAAAAAAAATTAATAAATCATGGGGCCAGAGTCATAGCAAAGCAGGTAGAACGTTTGCCATGCATGCGGCTTACCTGGGTTTGATCCTCGGCATCCCATAGGGTCCCCCAAGCACCGCCAGGAGTAATTCCTGAGTGCAGAACCAGGAGGGAGGAAGCACCACGTATGTTGGGCCACAGGGACACAAAAAGCACGTGGACTCAGGCAGCAAGTGTGCCCCTTCCTTTGCGGGAGGGTTTTATTTTGTTGTTCAAAGGTTTCCTTTGTTCGTTGTTTTTTTTTTTCATACTAGCTGCCCCACCTGGGGCCAACTAGATAAGAGCCTGTTGCTGAGGTGGTTACTAAGGGGTTGGTGGGTAAAGTAGAGATTGGTTAATAGCTTTCTTTGAAATTCCTTTCCTGCCTTTGTTCCTGCAGGATCTTCTCTCCAGCATGAGGTGAGGGGCATCCAGTTTTCTCGGGGTCTCTGGCACCAGGAATAGATCTTAACCGATCTTCTTTCCTGTGTCCTCAAGGTGAGTATGATGTAGGTGGCCCCCACGGGTGGCTTATGTGTAGCGAAGAGGAGAGAGATGGTCACTTTCTCCCCAGCTGCCTCTGCCCCGGGACCTGCTGGGCAGACCAGGCTTTGCCCAGGCCTTGCACATTCATGTCTTTGCCTCTCTGAAGAAGAATTTTGGGAGAAGTCAAAGTTAGGGTCCGAGAATCTTATCCCTTTTAAGAGAGAGAGAGAGAGTCACGCGAGCATGCAATTAACAAAGCAGAGTTTATTGGGCTGGCTAGCCAGGTTAGACTCCCACACAGACACGCAGGTCCGATTAGGTAGGCAAGAGCCTCAGCCTCCTTAAGGGGATCTTATATAGTCTCTTACCAACTGTTACAGCAGAGTCCGCGCAGTACATAGCAATGAGTTTGTCACCCCATATACATTTCCAGCCTATCCATTCAAAGGTACATCACTTCTTAGCCTATAGATTCAGAGGTCAGCATTAGGGTGTGTGGTAACATGAGGAAACAGACAGGGCACATCGGGACATCTTTCACGACCCACCCACATTCCATAGGCCCTCATCCTGTTTACCTTATCCTGCCCGGTACCCTGGGTGGAGGGCATATTGTACTGGCTTTACTGATCTCTGCTAGGGGGAATCTGTTGGGACAAGCTATTCATTCTTTCACAAGCAGTGAAGTAAAACAGATTTTATCATGGAGGTTTTTGGAAGGGGAAGGAGGAGAGTGAGAGAGAGTGAACACATCTCAAGAGGGGGAGATGCAGACCACTCGTGCTCCTGCACCACATGTGCCGGGCCCTGTGGGCTCAAGCGGCTCATGGACTCAGGCAGCATATGGGTGCATTTCCTTTGTTCAAGGTGGCTTTTATAGGTTTTCTCAAACTGCGTGTGGACTTCCGCCTAGGTTAAAGTCCATTGCTAAGATGTTGCTAAGGGAGGTAGTGTTGGGAGTACTTTGTTCTTGGAGCTTCTCTCAAGGGGGGTCCAGTCTTCCCTGGGTCTCTTGGCTCCAGGTGAACCCTTATCAGGCTTAGTTCCTGTTTCCAAAAGGTGGATCTGGACAGCCTTAGTGTTGAATGACAGGCTTAGCTAGCTTGAGAGCTTTGCTACAGCTTAATCTATTTACATGTTCTTAAGCCAAAGTTCATTCTAATGAGATATCTTTTCTATGTAAAAATTGATAGAGGGTGTGGCAGTTACAGAAGTCACATTGACTCTGAGTAACTTCTGACTTATTATACATATACTAAGACTTCTATGTTATATAGATTGGGCACGGCTCCTCTTTATAGCCACTGCACCCAGCGTGGGACAATTTGAATTTACCAGGAGACTGCCACCGTGGCATGTTGACACTATCGTTTAAGATTATAGGAAGGATCATACTAGTTTGTCCTCATGCAGGTGAGTGTGACCCTTTCAGTGTACAGAGACAGAGATACTCAGAATCACTCTTTTGCAGATAATAAATAAGAAGGACTTTTGTGGGTACCCTCTAGATTACATGAAGCCCATGAAATTAAGATGTATTATTTTTATACCAGCCCCCTCTCTCCAGAGTTTTACATAAGAGATAATCTCAGAGGAAGGGATTAGTTCTTGGAATAACTCTTTGTTTATACCTATAATAGGGTGTGGCACCACCTTTCTACTAGTTGATGAACAATGGGAAGACAGTGATACAGTGAGTGATACCACCCTTCTACACTCTTTTACTATCTAGAATCTGTTTAGGGTTCTTGTTGACAGGACCATCCCTTTCATCAGTTAGGATTACTTTAGTGTATATAAGGGGATGACTTGAGGCACTCCCCACTCCCCTTCTTTTGGGTAGGACTCTTCTAGGGTGAGATCCTCTGTGTTAGGTGGGTGATTTGGGCTCTTGTGTATGGTCTAAGTTCAGACCAGAGCTAGAGTTCTTTCATTATATTGGATTGTGGTGGTAGAGCTTTTGTATTGTTAAAAGCCATTTTGGAACTGCGCAGGACTCGTGAGTTTTTATCCATTCCCCAGCAGCCTCGGAGGTAGAAGAAAACTTCTGTCCTTATACTGTTGGGGACCCCAGAGGCTCCCCTACATCTTTTTTTTCCCTTTCAGAACTGAATGTGATTTACTTAAAACAAATTTCAGCAACAATGTACAATGCTTGTTGAAGTCTTATTTGTGAAGTGACGGAGAGAGAAGCCAGATTTTTTTTTTTTTTCTTTTTGGTTGACAACAAACACCTGGCAACACTCAGGGGTTACTCCAGGCTCTGCACTTAGAAATTACTCCTGGTGGTGCTCGGAGACCACATGGGATGTCAGGGATCGAACCTGGGTCACTGCGTGCAAGGCAATTGCCCTCCCCGCTGTGCTGTCACTCCGGCCCCTGCGGCCTGTCCCTGTGGGCATGGCGCTGGGCTCTCAGCCGAGTGTCCGGTTGTGGTCAAGGTCATGCCAGCGGGCCTCCCGGGACCAAATCAGGTGCGTGGGGATGCTGAGGACACTCTGGAGCGTGGGGCCAGGGGCAGGGTAGCCAGGCTTCGCCCCTGGCCGCACCCATCCAGGAATGCCAGAGCCACTGGAGTCTTCAACAGAACCAGGATAGAAGTTTTCTTCTACTTCCTAGGCTGCTGGGAACGGAGGTTCATGCTAATGAGAGATCTCATTAGAATGAACCTTGGCTTAAGAACATGTAAATAGAATAAGCTGTGAGCAAAGCTCCCAAGCTACCTAAGCTTGTCATCCAACACCTTAGGATTAGTGGTTTTATTTTATCTTAGGTATTCCTTTTTGTCATGGGTTTCTCCTATCTACCTACCTACTGCAGGTCCTGACATCCCTTTGGGCTAGTGGTTTAACTTCTCAAGGAATTCCATTGCCATAACAGGCTTCCCCTGTCTACCTTGCTGCATAACCTTCAATGTACACAATGTTGTGTGCCAAAGTTATCACTTGTATCACTTGTCTTCCTGTTGATCATCAATTTGCTCGAGCGGGCACCAATAACATCTCCATACATCCAGTCACATGCTAGTGTATCCCAAGGGCATCTGCTAGCTCCAGGAACATAAAGAGCCTCAAACCATTCCATCAGATCATGGTAATGAGGTCTATAATTGTTACTGGTATTTGGCATATCAGATATGACACGGGTAGCTTGCCAGGCTCTGCCGTGTGGGTGGGATACTCTTGTAGTCACCTCCAACCTCGAGCATTTATTGATGAACTGCGCAGTAGCTTTGTGACCCGGGCTCTGATCAGCTCTTCTGCTGGGTGGAGCTCTGGTGAGAGGGAATCTGGATGTGGAAAATGGTGTCCCTCATGGTGTGGGGGGTCCTCTAGACTCTAGACACACATACACAGGCATAGCTGCTACTGGCTCTCCCTGTGCCCAGCTGATCATGGGGTCCCAGGGGTGGATGGCAGATTCTAGCCCTGATTCGCCACCTCAGCAGAGCCTCACAAGAAGCGAGTGCAAAAATTTATTTGATTAGAAAAAGAAAGAATTTGCCTCTTCTATGGTCTCTTCCGGTGTTCCTGGATGTCAGCAACCATTCCATTTTGAAAAAAAACACATGTTTAGGGAGAGGATGCTTTCTGGAGAAGAGCATCATTCTCTTGTCCCACAGTTGGATCATTTTGTGACCCGAGGGCATGATTTGCCATCCTTTGGCACATTCCTGGGGCGGGGGTGTCTCTGTCTTCCATTTCTGTTCCCACCCTTGAACTCGTTAATATAGCACTCCAGCTGGTTGCACTTTAAACGCCTGTTATAATCCATTTTTTTCCATGGTGCTGACATTGGCTGCTTCAGTTTTAGAAACTGTCAGAAGTAGCCACTAATCAAGAGAAAGAGAGCAAGGACAGTTCCAAATAATTGATAAGTGATGCTGGTTATGTTGGCTTCATTTTTCTTTTGCATGTTGAAAAACAGCGATCTCACAAAGTGTCCAGGTTTAAATGCCTTGTTGTAGCATATTTGGAACCTGGAGGGATGGCTGTGAATTCCACTGCCTTGTTCTCTGTCTCCAGATCCAATATTATTCTTATGAGATTGTGTACTCAGATTCTGTTCTGTTCTTCAACCCATTTTATATATATATATATATATATATATATATATATCTTTATAACTTTATGGGGGCACAACTGGTGGTCCTTAGAACTTACTCCCTGCTTCTGTGTTCAGGGGTGTACACCGGGGATTATAACCATATGGGGTGCCTGGGATAGAATCCAGGTCTGCCATGTTCAAAGCAAGTGCTTTACCCACTGTACTATGCCACTGATTCCAATATCTTTATAACTTTCTTACAAGGTATTGGTAATGATGTTTTGGACCGTTTGTAGATGAGGGAATTCATTTTTTCAAGGTCAGAAAGGTTGACTTCTATGAGCACATAAAAGCAATCGAGGAATCACTTGAATCTCAGTGACAGGGACTAATCGATTCAGAAAGTATTAAGTTTTCACTTTGTAGCAGCACCTCTGTCTGGTGGTGGACAATAGGAGAACTTCATTGTATTCTGAACTGTCAAAGCTAGTTCATAGCTTAATTTTATTAGAAATTAGAAGTCAACTTCTAGGAAATTTAGTCAAATAACTCAGGAGAATCTTCTATTTTGGAAGGAATACTAGATCTGACTTTATTCTGTCTTTGTTTCTTATCTTTCTCAAACTCACACCTACAAACAACTCTTAAAATTTTTGTTATTGAATCACCATGAGATAGACCATTACAAAGCTATTCATGATTGGGCTTCAGTCATACAGTGTTCCAGCGCCCACTCTTCCACCAGTGCACATTTCCCAACACCAATGACACACAACTGATTTTACATATTTATGAGGTTGCAGAGGGAAGGGACAATAACAAGGTTAAGCTATTACCGGAGGGAATTTTAAATGATTAGTTGTGAGGTCTTAATATTCATTCCTTTCATGTCCTCCTAAGAAGAAATAGTTTGGTATAGACTTTGTTGAAGTACTGTTGGATGGTGGGTGATATTAGCTATCCATTTCAGAAGTAATAAGTATCATGTTGTGAATATTTATAATTATAAAACAATTGTATTTTATTGTTGAGATATATGAGTGGTAACATCACAGATACCCGAGGAAGGAAATGTCCTCAAGGGTATCTCTTTGTGGAAAGCTATGAATCTAGAGTATTTTGTTTTTAATTTTCTTTACGGGCCACACCTGGTTGTGTTCAGGGTTTACTCCTGGCTCTGTGCTCAGGCATCACTCCTGATAGGCTTTGGGGGACCAAAAAGTGGTGCTGGGGATTGAACCTAGCTTGGCTGCATACAAGACAAGCTTCTTACCTGCTGTACTATAGCTTGGCATATCTGGTCAAGTTACATAATTGAAAAAGTTTAGCACTTCACAGGATAGTGCATATAATGCTGTACAATTCTGTTGTCACTGAAGTCAATAGATCTTAGGATTTTTGGATAATGTCACCAATAATTTATTTTTGTGTGTCTTGTCACTTGTCACTTGTCTTCCTGTTGATCATCGATTTGCTCTAGCGGGCACCAGTAACATCTCCATACATCCTGCCACATGCTGAGTGTAGCCCAAAGGCATCTACCAGCTCCAGGAACATAAAGAGCCGCAAACCATTTCATCAGGTCTTTGTAATGAGGTCTATAATTGTTACTGGTATTTGGCATATCAAATACAACACAGGTAGCTTGCCAGGCTCTGCATGTGGGTGGGATACTCTTGAAGTCACCTCTAATCTCGAGTATTTATTGATGAATCACCTTTGTGGCCGAGCAAGCCGGGTTATGATCAGCTCTTCTGCTGGGTGGAGCTCTGATGAGAGGGAAGTCCAGATGTGGAAAATGGTGGCCCTCATGATGTGTGGGGTTTTCTAGATTCTTGCGAAGTTCTGCTGTGGTGGCGGGCTAGGGCTAGAGCCTGCCATCCCTCCTGGGTGCCTTGTGATCAGCTGGGCACAGGGAGAGCTTGTAGCAGCTCTGTCCCATGTATGTGAGTCTCTGGATCAGCTTACCTGGGCTGGGCTTGAAAAAGACTGCTGCAGAGTGGGTCTATGATGACCCGGGCTGTGATCAGCTCTTCTGCTGGGTGGAGCTCTGATGAGGAGGGAGTCTGGATGTAGAAAATGGCGGCCCTCATAGTGTGGGGGTCCTCTAGATTCTTGTGAGGTTCTGCTGGGGTGGCAGACCAGGGCTAGAACCCACTATCCCTCCTGGGCGCCTCGTGATCATCTGGTGTGATATATACATATCAGCTGCTATGTTCCCTGATGTGTGATATATTCTAAATATCACATATATTCTATCTCAATTCTGAGGGTATTTTTTTTCTTGTGCCATCCCATCTGGATCAATTCAATGATAACTTTATTGGAAGTAATTCCTTACAGTGAATGAGGTGGTTGTTGGTGATGTACCACATACTGTGGTTTCTGTGATGTGGTTTGCTGACCATGGAAAATGAAAAGAATATATATATATATATATATATATATATATATATATGTGTGTGTGTGTGTGTGTGTGTATATATATATGAATATATAAAGATAAGTGAAGATCACAGACACATTAAACTGAAGCCTATAGTCAGACTTAAATCATAATCCTTTAGGTGTATAGCTATTGATTTATCAGTGACCTCATTTTAAAGAATGAAATTGTCAGAAAATCTCAAAATACACATTGTGGATGTATATCAAATGATATATATATATAATATTATATTCTCTCATAACTTCATAAATAAGAATGTATTGCTTTGAGGATGGAAAAATGACAAGATCTATTTGGCAATATATTTAAAAGGTCATAAAGAGATTAATGATTGTTGGCTGCTAGTCAATTTTTTGATATCCTCTTTCTCTTTCATAGAATTCTGCAATTGTTACTACCTTAATGGCTTATCCACACTTTTATGTACATAAATTATGGTGCGTTTATTATATCATTTCTAGCCTATCTATTTAAAAGCACTTTGGGTTTCCCTGTGTGAAATTTCCATTTTGGTTGCATTTCTATTTCCTAATAAATTCCAGACTAAAATATATGCCCAAAGTCTGCTTTTCATATATTTTAACTTTCTGCATTCAGAAACTTTAGGAGATGTCTTGTGAGGGTGTTACTAAGATGTATAGCTATTTAGAAAACTGTTTCCAGAAATTTGGGGGTACAGTTGTCTAGAGATGCTTGTAAACTCATTGTAATTTAAAAATTTATTTTAATCAACTCATAATATACAGTTATAGAGTTGTTCATGATCAACCAACTATATTTTATGTCTCCTCTTATTTTAAAGAAAACTCATTTGCATTTAAAGTTCTTGGTAATTCATATGTAATATTTAACAATTTTTTTAATTTAATTGGATTTTTACTGTTTTTTTTGACTTTGGACCCTTTTAAAGTGATAATATGCCAGGAGCATGATACCTAACACAGCTATGAAAGCTGCCTCATCTACTCATATTGTTTCCTTGTCTTTAAAGACAGCCAAACTTCTGCTTCTTCCACTTTAAAGGTGCCCTAATGCCTCACACTCATCTCTTTCTCTAGTACTTTTCTACGTTTCATGTATCATTGACTTAGAATTTGCTTTTTTCTATTACTTAAAGCCAACACTGAAAAGATGATTGTTTAGATAGATTTTTTTCTATATCAAATGTTTTATTTTATCTTAATTTTATTTTTTTTCACAATTGCTTTTTTTTATTATGGCACATTTCCCTTTTTCTTTTTTCTTTTTTTCCTTTTTAATTTTTAATTATACCACAGTGAAACATACAGTTACAAAGGTGTTCATAATTGGTTCTTGGTAATACAGTGTTCCAGGACCCATCCCTCCACCAGTGCCCCATTCCCACCACCTGTGTACCCCACCCCTCCTGCCCACCCCCCAGGATGCCTCAATAGCAGGTACCCCCTTTTCCTCTCTTTCTCTCTCTGTCTCTCTGTGTGTATGTCTCTGCATCTCTCTCCCCTTCTTTTACACATTGCGGCTAGCCCTGCAGGTATTTAGGGCTGTCATTTAAGTCTCTTGGTGTATATTCAATGTCGAGTTCTAGTCTGACATTACCATTTCCCAAATTCAGTAAAACACTGGTATATATTTATATTCCATTAATGAATGCGGTCATTCTATATCTGTCTTTCTCCTTCTGACTATTTTCACGCAGCATCATAGTCTCCATGTCCATCCATTTGCAGGTAAATTTCACAATTTCGTCTTTTCTGACAGCTAGTATTCCATTGTGTAGATGTATCACAGTTTCTTTAGCCAGTCCCTCTGTTCTCAGGCACTTAGGTTGTTTCCAGATTTTAGCTGTTGTGAATAGTGCAGCGATGAATAAAGAAGTACAGATAGTGTTTCTGCTATGTAGTTTTGGGTCTCTAGGGTCTATTCCCAGGAGAGTTATTGCTGGATCATATGGGAGCTCAATATCTAGTTTTCGGAGGAATGCCCATATTGTTTTCCCAAAGGTCTGGACCACTCCGGCACTCCCACCAACAGTAGATGAGAGTCCCTTTTTCCCGCATCCATGCCAGCACCTGTTGTTCTTGCTGTTTTGGATGTGTGCCAGTCTCTGTGGTGTGAGATGGTACCTCATTGTTGTTTTGATTTGCATCACCCTGATGATTAAAGATGAAGAGCACTTTTTCATATGCCTTTTGGACATTCGAATTTCTTCTTTTTTGGAAGCTTCTGTTCATTTCTTCTCCCCCATTTTTTTGATGGGGTTGGCTGTTTTTCTTGTGAAGTGCTACCAGTGCCTGATATATCCTGGATATTAACTCCTTGTCAGATGGGTATATGGGTGAACATTCATTCCACTCCGTGGATTGTCTTTGTATCTGGGTCACTGTTTCTTTTGAGGTGCAGAAGCTTTTCAATTTTATATAATCCCATTTGTTTATCTTTGCTTCCATTTGCTTGGTCAGTGGTGTATCGTCTTTGAAGATGCTTTTAGTTTTGATGTCATAGAGTGTTTTTCCTATAATTTTTTCAATGCACCTTATAGATTTTATCTTTATTTTATTTTTATTATACCACTGTGAAATACACAGTTACAAAATTGTTCATGTTTGGGTTTCAGTCATACAGTGTATCAGCACCCATTCCTTCACCAGTGCCCATTTCCCTCCACAAATGTCCTATTATTTCCCATCTCCCCGTCTGCATCTATGGCAGGCAATTTTCACCTCTCTCTCTCTCTCTCTCTCTCTCTCTCTTTCTCCCCTTTACACACTGTGCCTTGCAATACATACAGTTAGAAGTTACCATGTATATCCTTTTGACTACTTTCAATGCTCAAGTCTACGATGGTATTATAATTTACAATAATTATTAGTACACTGTTCCTTCCTCTGTATTGTCTAACCTCTGACTCCTACATATTTGCAGTAGATTCTACCCACTGACAAGACCTCCCTCCTGATTAATGTTTTGTCTAGCTTTGAATATTAGGATCATAGTATGCAGTCATTCTATATCTATCCTTTTCCCTCTGGCTAATTTCACTCAGCATGATGCTCTCCATGTCCATCCATTTATAGGCAAATTTCATAATTTCATGTTTCTTAACAGCTGCATACTATTCCATTGTGTAGATGTATTCCATTGTGTAGATGTACCAAAGTTTGTTTAACCAGACATCAGTTCTCAGGCACTCTGGTTGTTTCCAGATTCTGGCTATTGTGGATAGTGCTGCTCTGAACATAAAAGTGCAGATGGTGTTTGTGTTGTTTGTGTGTGTGTGTGTGTGTGTGTGTGTGTGTGTGTGTGTGTTTTGCTTCCCAGGTTATATTCCCAGGATTGGTATGGATGGGTCAAAAGGGAACTCAATTTGTAGTTTTTGGAGGTATGTTCTTATTGTTGTCAAAAAAAGCTGCACCAGTCGACATTCCCACCAACAATGGGTGAGAGTCCCTTTCTCCACGCATCCATGACAGCATTTGTTGTCCTTGCTCTTTTGGATGTGTGCCAGTCTCTGTGGTGTGAGATGATATCTCATTGTTGTTTTGATTTGCATCTCTCAGATGATTAGTGATGATGAACATTTTTACAAGTTACCTCTTGCAGGCCACTTTGTAGATAGGGGCAGAAAATAGTTTGGATCTGTGACTTTATGTGGCAGAATATCTTACCATATATTCTATATTAGCTGGTATAAATATTTTCTCTCATGCTACCACAATCATCGTGGGACTAGACAGATCTTACCAGTATAATATAGTTATAATTAGATCAGAGAGAAATGCTGTTTGTCTCCAAGCAAGCAAGCGCAGCCTCTAATAAGTCTAAAGGCTAATATCCAAAACAACTATAAAAGTAAAGACAAGGATCTTGTGAAGACGTGGAGAAATATATATCTGGCTGTAGAATATCCATTGTACAGATGCATGCCTTTGTATTCTGAGATGCAGAAAATCTCAGAAGGCTTTTCGCCCCATCTGCATAGGGCCTGCTGGAAAACCAAGGGCCTGCAGCCTTGGCTGGGGCAATATTAACATTTCAAAGGGACCAGGTGAGGTCCTGGGAGAAGCAAACCCAACGGGGATTGACCTTAACTGCTACCCATTGATTAGGGCCAGTCAGGGCTGAAAAGATATAAAAGCAGTAACCTGCTCTCTCTTTCTCTTTGTCTGTTTGCCCTCTGCCTCTGCTGTCCTTCTCTCCATTGTCTGCCATATTGGGGCTTAACACGTGGTAGCGGCCATCTTGGCCTAGGATTCTAAACCTACACGTGGCCAGGGCCCAGGTAGGAACCTAAAGTCTGGGGTTTCGGCCAGCCCCATCAAAAAATGGGGAGAAGAAATGAACAGAAGCTTCCAAAAAGAAGAAATTCGAATGGCCAAAAGGGATATGAAAAAGTGCTCTTCATCTTTAATCATCAGGGAGATGCAAATCAAAACAACAGTGAGGTACCATCTCACACCACAGAGACTGGCACACATCCAAAACAGCAAGAACAACAGGTGCTGGCATGGATGCGGGAAAAAGGGACTCTCATCCACTGTTGGTGGGAGTGCCGGAGTGGTCCAGGCCTTTTGGAAAACAATATGGACATTCCTCTGAAAACTAGATATTGAGCTCCCATTTGATCCAGCAATACCACTCCTAGGAATAGACCTTAGAGACCCAAAACTACATAGCAGAAACACTATCTGTACTTCTTTATTCATCGCTGCGCTATTCACAATAGCTAGAATCTGGAAACAACCTAAATGTCCGAGAACAGAGGACTGACTTAAGAAACTGTGCTACATCTACACTATGGAATACTATGCAGCTGTCAGAAAAGACGAAATTATGAAATTTTCCTGCAAATGGATGGACATGGAGACTATCATGCTCAGTAAAATTAATCAGAAGGAAAAGGACAGATATAGAATCGCTGCATTCATTAATAGGATATAAATAGATATCAGTGTTTTACTAAGTATTGGAAATGGTAATGGCAGACTAAAACTCACCATTGAATATACACAAAGAGACTTAAGTCATAAACTCTAAATATCTGCAGGGCTAACCACGATGTGTAAAAGAAGAGGGAGAGAGATGCAGAGACAAGAGAGAGAGAGAGAGAGAGAGAGAGAGAGAGAGAGGAAACGGGGGTACCTGCTATTGAGGCAGCCTGGGGTGTGCGGGAGGGGATGGGGTACTTGGTGGTGGAAATGGGGCACTGGTAGAGGGATGGGTGCTGGAATACTGTATTACCAAGAACCAATTATGAACACCTTTTTTTTCCTTTTTGGGTCACACCCAGCGGCGCTCAGGGGTTTCTCCTGGCTCTGCACTCAGGAATTACTCCTGGCGGTGCTCCGGGTACCATGTGGGATGCCGGGACTGAACCTGGGCCAGCACAGGCCAGCTGCATGCAAGGCAAACCCCTACCCACTGGGCTATCGCCCGCCCCAATTATGAACACCTTTGTAATTGTTTGTCTCACGGTGGTAAAATAAAATATTAAAAAAATAAATTAAAAAACTAAAATTTTTTAGAAAACAACAAAAAATTAAAGTCTGGGGTTTTCCTATTATTAAATTGTATGCCAGAAAAAGTGTAAGAACAAAGCCTTTTGAAACTTTGCTGGATTTGGAAGTTTTTCCCTGTCCTCTGGTGGCTGATCCCCTGGGGCAGAAAGGACTCCCCAGACTGTGCTACTGAATATTTTGTGGGGGAAGCCAGTATTCCCTGACAAATGGAGGTTCGACCGAGATCTCCTGTCCCTGCTCCCGATTTTGTCGGGAGACACACCCCACAGCTCTTCTGGCAACCCAGGAAGAGAGATGATCCACCCAACCATTCCAGACCCACAGCTGCTCCACTCGGCCCCATGTGGAAGCAACCCAAAGAGCTCCAGTGACAGTAAGAGGCTCGGCCAGCTCCTGGCGGAGTCCAACATAGCTCCAAGGATTCGCTCATACGTGAGGGAAGAGGCCAGTCTGGTGGGTCTTGGAGCGGGGATTTGGGTTCACCTCCATTCCAGCAACCCCAGAAGAGAGAGGGCCAGACCCACAGCTCCGTCAGCTCTGTGTTAGATATTTTTGGATCTTAGGATCAGGTCCTTCCCAGGATCTTTCATATTTATACACTAAACAGTTCTAGGCAGGTTCAAGATGTGGCTCATCATCCCAGTGAGCCTAGCAAGAAGCCAGAGGAACCCCACACCAATAGGTCAGTCGTTCTCAACATCCAGACTCTACAGCTCCTCAGAGCCCCACCCAAGAGAAAAACTGATCTTCCCCATTGAGTTACACCAGTAAATGCTCAAGATGAGAGTGTTCTACTGAGTGAGCAAGTTACCCGTGTTTTTTATTTGATGAATAAAAAAAACAGTAACAATTATGGACCTCATTCCCATGTCCTAAAGGAATGGTATGAGGCTTTACCTGTTCCTGGAGCAAACAGATGCCCTTGGGCTGCACTTGCTTGCAATAGGATGTTTGGAGATGTTACTGGTGCCTGCTTGAGCAAATCAATGAACAACGGAAAGACAAGTGATACCACAGCAAACCACACCACACCACACTATACTATAGCATATAGTATATACTATATACTGTAAGTAATATATTTACTATGATATTGTATATAGCATATAGCATAATATACATACTATACTATATATGTAATATATTTACTATGATATATACTATACATTGTATAGCATTTGATAAAGATCAAGTGTAGTATATAGTTTATATTCTATATGTACTATATACTATATATAGCAAACTGTACACAGTATAGTATATGGTATATAGTACATTTAGTATATATAGTACTATATGTATATAGAATGGGGCAGAGCTGTTCCTTGCTCTCCCTGTGCAAAGCCGTTCATGAGGCAGTCGGGAGGCATGGCGGCTTCTAGCCCTGGCCCACCACCTCGGCAGAGCCTCATAACAAGCCAGACCACCGCTCCTCACTCCACGGGCGCCGCCATTTTCCACTTCTGGACTTCCCTCTCGTCAGAACTCCACCCAGCAGACAAGCCCATCACAGCCCGGCTCGCGTGGCTGCAAGCGGCAGCGCAGCTCATCAATAAATGCTTTATTTGGAGGTGTTTAAAAGAGTTTGCCTCCCGCTCGACAAGCCTGGCAAGCTTCTCGTTTGTATATGATATGCCAAATTCCAGTAACAATTATATTATGTCATTCCCATGACCTAATATAATGGTTTAAGGCTCTTTATGTTCCTGTAGCAAGCCGATGCCCGTGGCTCTACTGGCATGAGACAGGACATATGGAGATATTACTGGTGCCCGCTCTAGCAAATAGATGATCAACGGGAAGATCGTGATCGTGATCGTGATACTATATGATATACTATATAGTATACTATATACTATATACATATGCTATACATAGTATAGTATATATCATAGGAACTATATATTACTTATATAGTATATGAGTAATATATATTACTTATGAAGTACAGGATAGTATATAGTGTTGCAGGACTCCTTTAAGGGCCGCTGCATTTGGCTCAAAACATTAGCATACTAAAGGGCCTAGGGTGAGGTGCAGGGAGGGATTACCTAAGGACATTTAACACTCCCTGCTTTCCATAACAATGGGAGGAAGGTCTGAGTTGCAGGGGTATAAACTAGCCGGTTTTCACTCTCTCACGCTTCTTTTTTATTTATTTATTTATTTATTTATTTATTTATTTTAAAGTATTTTATTATACCACCGTGAGATATACAAATAAAAAGATATACAATTAAAAAGTTCATGTTTGGGTTTTGGTCATACAGTGTATCAGCACCCGTCCCTCCACCAGTGCCCATCTCCCACCACCAACATCCCCGGTTCCCTCCCCCTTCCCCAGCCCTGCTCCATGGCAGGTTCTTTATTTCTTTCCCTTTCTCTCTCTTTCTCTTTTCCTTCCTTTCCAGATGGCATAAATATATATGTACATATTATGATACCAATATCCAAGGTCAAGTGAAACATATATCAGGAGGTCTTGTCAAAGGTGGAAATTATCACAAACGTGTGGGAGTCAGAGTTTAGGTAAGACAGAAAATGGAACAGGGTGCTAATAATAGTCGAGGGTACTAATGCCAACCTAGAACTGAGCATTAAATAGAGGCAAAAAGGATACACATGACAACCTTTTTAATGTATGTTCTGTAATCGCCGCGCTTCTTTGGGGGCGCTTGCTCGCTGTGAGCGTTCGCCCCTGCTTGGAAGCTTTTACACGTGGTGGTCGCCATCTTGGCCTACACGAGGCTGGGGTTCTAGCCTGGAATCCTAAGCATCGGGTTTTTCCTTTTGCTGATTTGTATGCCTGAACCTGTGATAAGTAAAGCCTTTTAAAACTGCATCCGGATTCCTGAGTTTTCATCCGTTCCTCGCCGGCTTCGGAGGTAGAAGGGAACTTCGCTTCCCGGCATTGTCGGGACCCCGGCGGAGCGCCCCGACATTTGGCGCCCCTGGGTGGGCACGAACCACCAACCTTTCGGTTAACAGCCGAATGCACTAGCCGATTGCGCCACAGTCTTATGGCTAAAGACAAAGTGTTAAATGTGCTCAAAAAACTTTCAAAATTCGGTTATTAAAGCAACAAAAGACAGGTATCTTTAACATTATTCACCTTAAAATTCTCTCAAGGAGAGCCGCTAAAAAACACTAATGCAAACTCAAAAACCAGTAAATTCACCTGAGTAAAAACTGTTCATAAATGGCTTGCAGGTTTAAAAGCACCTAATTTCTTTCAATATAAAGCCTTAATTTTAAATTGCAAACTGTTCAAACCTCCCGAATTGGTTCATTTCTTAATAATGATAATCTTGCTTTGCAGCCTGTTAAACATGGTCCATCTTAAATAACAATAATTTTGCTTTGCAGCCTGTTGATCTTGGGTCGTCTATAATAAAAATAACCTTGCATTGCAGCCTGTTGATGCTTTCGCTGGAGATAACCCCCTTCTTTCCTTAAAAAAAAAAAAAAAAACTGCCTTGGAGGCGAGTTTAAAGGTAAAAGCACCTAAATAACCCTCCAAAAAAGGTACCATAAAAAAATATGTATTTTCTAAGTGTTTAATGTGTAAGTGTCTTAATGTTTCCTTGCTGCTTTGGAAGTGTTTAAAGGTGAAAGCACCTGAATAACCCTCAAGGAGAAGATATTTTGTAAAAATTTTTCTAAGGTTTTATATATATAAATGACTAATGAAGTTTCTTAAGGTTTAAAGAAAAATAGACTGCCGTGTATGATGTTCAGTGTCAAGGTTTTAGAAACTAATAAGTTTTCTAATGTTTTGTTTACAGGTAAAAAATAATAAAAAATAAAAAATTAAAAAAGGAGAAAAAAGGGTGAACTCCAAGTATAGTGCTCAATATCAAAATCTGCTAACAACTTATAAAAAATTTTAATGCTTTTGTTCAAAGATTTACAGAAAAAGAACTTGGCTGCTGCAGATTCCTTCTATGTTGCTCGAGGCTTTGGACTCTGATCACAGTGCTCATTACAAAAATGTTTGCTAAATCAATGAAAAATTGTTTTTCTAATGATTCTGTTCACAGGATGAGATATTCGAATCCAGTAAACCTGCGCTACAGTGCTCAATACTCGAGACTCCTAAAACAGTGCTCGCTAAAAATTTAATAATTTGCAAAACTAATTTTTCCCAATGCTCTATTCACAGGAAAAGACACTTTCTCACCATCATTTGCCGGCTTTATATTCATGAAGCGCTTGACTCGTTACCATTTATCACCCTAAATGGGTCACATATACAGCTGTAAGATATTGATCGATCAAATGTATGTGTGCGTGTGTGTGCATGTGGTGGCCACCATTATGTTTGTGATTAATGTTGTGTCTATGTTATGTCTCAACTACTACCTTCTCAATTTCTGACCACTACAAACCTCTATTACATTCATCAGCTCCACTGCTGATCCACTAGATTTATCAATTTTAAAATTATCAATTCTCATACTTATTTCCCTGCTCCACCCATGTTGGAGCTTCTTTATGTTCTTCTCTCCATCCCAGACTTGGATCCCTACAAAGCCTTAAAATCTCTACTTGTGATTAACCTCGAAAAGTGTTTTTTGTCTCGCCTAAGCTACAGGTACAGTTACCGGTGCCAATGTTCCCTTGCTGAAAAAGCCCTGCAAGACGCCCACACCGATGTTCCAGACACCTGCTCCAGCGCTCAAGACTCCTGTTCCAGAGTTCAAGATATCACACCGATGTTCCGGACACCTGTTCCAGCACTCAAGACTCCTGTTCCAGAATTCAAGATACTTGTTCCAGTGTTCCTGAGACCCTATCCAGTGTTCCTGACAATTCAACGAAGTTCCTGATCGCTGCTCTCCAGAGACTCATACTCATGATCACCGCTATTGCTGTTCCAGAAGTAGCCCCACAGACTTTGTTCCAGACACCCGACTTTACATAAAATATAGCAAATTGACTTTCACAAATTATGGACAGTGCAAACTATAGTCCCTTATAATCAGACAGCTAGAAACACTTTGTCTTGAACTTTGCTTTGGGTCCAAAAACAAGTTAGGATCCTAAAGTAACATGTATTATCATTTTGTAATTCGAATTGTTTTTTCTTATCTTAATTTTCTGTACATTACTAAATATTTCTTACCTTTTCAATTTTTATTAGTAAACTAATCAGGGGGAGTTGTTGCAGGACTCCTTTAAGGGCCGCTGCATTTGGCTCAAAACATTAGCATACTAAAAGGGCCTAGGTGAGGTGCAGGGAGGGATTACCTAAGGACATTTAACACTCCCTGCTTTCCATAACAATGGGGAGGAAG
>JAJIBD010021286.1:0-61164 GCA_021461705.1 Cryptotis parvus
CCTGTTAAACATGGTCCATCTTAATAACAATAATTTTGCTTTGCAGCCTGTTGATCTTGGTTCGTCTATAATAAAAATAACCTTGCATTGCAGCCTGTTAATGCTTTCGCTGGAGATAACCCTTTCTTTCTTAAAAAAAAAAAAAAAAAAAAAACTGCCTTGGAGCGGAGTTTAAAGGTAAAAGCACCTAAATAACCCTCCAAAAAAGGTACCATAAAAAAATATGTATTTTCTAAGTGTTTAATGTATAAGTGTCTTAATGTTTCCTTGCAGCTTTAAAGTGTTTAAAGGTGAAAGCACCTAAATAACCCTCAAGGAGAAGATATTTTGTAAGAATTTTCTAAGGTTTTATATATATAAATGACTAATGAAGTTTCTTAAGGTTTTAAAGAAAAATAGACTGCCGTGTATGATGTTCAGTGTCAAGGTTTTAAAAATTAATAAGTTTTCTAATGTTTTGTTTTACAGGTAAAAAAAAAATAATAAAAAATTAAAAATTAAAAAGGAGAAAAAAGGGTGAACTCCAAGTATAGTGCTCAATATCAAAATCTGCTAACAACTAATAAAAAATTTTTTAATGCTTTTTTTCAAAGATTTACAGAAAAAAAACTTGGCTGCTGCAGATTCCATCTATAATGCTCAAGGCTTTGGACTCTGATCACAGTGCTCATTACAAAAATGTTTGCTAAATCAATGAAAAATTGTTTTTCTAATGATTCTGTTCACAGGATGAGATATTCGAATCCAGTAAACCTGCGCTACAGTGCTCAATACTCGAGACTCCTAAAACAGTGCTCGCTAAAAATTTAATAATTTGCAAAACTAATTTTTCCCAATGCTCTATTCACAGGAAAAGACACTTTCTCACCATCATTTGCCGGCTTTATATTTATGAAGCGCTTGACTCGTTACCATTTATCACCCTAAATGGGTCACATATACAGCTGTAAGATATTGATAGATCAAATGTATGTGTGCGTGTGTGTGCATGTGGTGGCCACCATTATGTTTGTGATTAATGTTGTGTCTATGTTATGTCTCAACTACTACCTTCGCAATTTCTGACCACTACAAACCTCTATTACATTCATCAACTCCACTGCTGATCCACTAGATTTATCAATTTTAAAATCATCAATTCTCATACTTATTTCCCTGCTCCACCCATGTTGGAGCTTCTTTATATTCTTCTCTCCATCCCAAACTTGGATCCCTACAAAGCCTTAAAATCCCTACTTGTGATTAACCTCGAAAAGTGTTTTTTGTCTCGCCTAAGCTACAGGTACAGTTACCGGTGCCAATGTTCCCTTGCTGAAGAAGCCCTGCAAGGCGCCCACACCGATGTTCCAGACACCTGCTCCAGCGCTCAAGACTCCTGTTCCAGAGTTCAAGATATCACACCGATGTTCCGGACACCTGTTCCAGCACTCAAGACTCCTGTTCCAGAATTCGAGATACTTGTTCCAGTGTTCCTGAGACCCAATCCAGTGTTCCTGACAATTCAACGAGTTCCTGATCGCTGCTCTCCAAAGACTCATATGATCACCGCTATTGCTGTTCCAGAAGTAGCCCCACAGACTTTGTTCCAGACACCCGACTTTACATAAAATATAGCAAATTGACTCTCACAAATTATGGACGAGTGCAAACTATAGTCCGTTATAATCAGACAGCTAAAAACATTTTATCTTGAACTTTGCTTTGGGTCCAAAAACAAGTTAGGATCCTAAAGTAACATGTATTATCATTTTGCAATTGGAATTGTTTTTTTTATCTTAATTTTCTGTACATTACTAAATATTTCTTACCTTTTCAATTTTTATTAGTAAACTAATCAGGGGAGTTGTTGCAGGACTCCTAAGGGCCGCTGCATCTGCTCTGGATTGCCTCCCCCCAGATCACTCCGTAGATAAGGGGTAGTCTAAATGTGGCAGTTTATCCGACCATGTATGCTGTACTAGCTGGTATAAATATTCTCCCATGCTATCACAATCATCGTGGGACTAGCTAGATCTTACCAGCATATTAGCCTGGCCACGTAAGGACACCTAAGTAATTAGACCAGAGAGAAATGCTGTTTGCTTCCAAACAAACAAGCATGGCTCCCTGATAAAATATAAAACTACAATGAAGTAGAGGAGACTTGTGAAGGCTTGGAGAAGTATTTAACTGGCATTGGTGTTGATCTTTGGTACAGTGACATGCCATCTCAGAAACCCCCTTCTCTACATTTCAAAGGCCTTCCCTTCCAGGCTCAAAACATTAGCACAGTAAAGGCCCTAGGTGAGATGCAGGGGGGGTTACCTGAGGGCATTGGACCCTCCCTGCTTTCCATAACAATGGGAGGAAGGTCTGAGTTGTGGGGGTATAAACTTGCCGGTTCCCCCTCTCCCGGGCTTCTTCTTCCCGGTGGGATTTCGCCTTGTGAGCGTTTATTCCCATGGAAGTTTCACACGTGGTGGTCGCCATCTTGGCCTACACGTGGCTGGGGTTCTAGCCTGGAATCCTAAGCATCGGGTTTTCCTTTTGCTGATTTGTATGCCTGAACCTGTGATAAGTAAAGCTTTTTAAAACCTCCATCGGATCCCTGAGTGTTCATCCATTCCTCGCCGGCTCCGGAGGTAGAAGGGAACTTCGCTTCCCGGCACTGTCGGGGACCCCGAGGAGTGCCCCGACAAAAGGTAAAGGAATTTCACAATAGACAAATAAAATAAGCATATAAATATAAGTGTATATTTATATTATAGAATATACAATACAATATAATATACAATATAAGTGTATATTGATATTAACAAAATAAAATTTAAAGCACATTTTTCCAGTTATCTCTTCCATCAGTAAGTATCACCTCATTTAAATTGTCAAAGTTACATAGGTAAGATGTAACATCAGTTTTCCTTTCTGAAATTAGACTACATTAGAGCATATCACATACACTTGTTTCATATATTTATTGAAGAATTTCTTCAATTATTTTCCTCATTCAGATACTTTATTGGATTTTCTGTTCTTAACATTTGAAAGATTTATGATAGGAAATAAATATAATCTTTGAATATTTTATAAAAATCTTGATTTTGTCTAACACACATCATTTCAATGTTATTCATAACCTATTTTAGTTATTTAAAGTCCAAATATTACTACCACTGTTTAATTTCATTACCACAGTAAACAATTTTAAAAGCTATCTTAAACAAAAGTTAAAACCACATAATAGGGATAAATTGTACAGTGGTAAGGTTTTTGTTTTGAATTGGAAGACCCTGGTTCAATCTTTGACTTCATATTGTCCCTGGAGTAGGTCCAGGAGTGATTCCCCAGCAGAGAACCTGAGAAAGCCCTGATAAACAGCTAGTGTGCCTCAAAAGTCATAATGTGAAAAACAAAACTAAAAAATAACATGCAGTGATTACCTTAAATTTGTATCACTCCTCCATGAACAACACATTACTTACTAATCCGTGGATTACTGCACGGTGATGAACCTGGCTACAGTCAGTGCTATACACTCTAGTCTGACAACCTTAGAAAGGAATATAAAGTCAGGAAACATACATGGTTGCTTTTGTAAACACCTTTAATTTGATCATCAGGCAAGCAGTCCAAAATAGACTTATCTCTAAACAGAAGTTAGGAGACAAGTCCTGAATTGTGATTAATTGAAAGGGTACACACTAAGTTTCAACACATTTGGAATTATCTACACACTAAGAAGGGGGTAGACACAGAGTTTATAAAAAACTACAGGAGTGTAGGAGCTGAGGGGAATAGAAAATCCAATAATATCTGGTGTAAGAAAGTGAGTATTACAATTTTGATAATCTTAATCCTTCCAATCCATGAGCAGGGAATGTGTCTCCATTTCCTCATGGCCTCTTTTATTTCCTGAAGTAACGTTTTGTAGTTTTCTTTGTAGAGCTCCTTTACATTCTTTGTCAAACTGATTCCTAGGTATTTGATTTTCTGCGGCGCAATTGTGAAGGGATAGTTCCTTTAATGTCCCTTTCTACTCATTCGCTGTTTGCATATCGGAAGGCCTTGGCTTTTGGTATTGATTTTGTACTGTGCCACTGTACTATAGGAATGAATTCTTTCTAGGAGCCTCTTGGTAGAGAGTTTCAGGTTTTCCAGTAATAATATCATGTCATCTGCAAATAGTGACAACTGGGCTTTTCCCATCCTATCTGGATGCCTTAATGTCTTTTTCTTTTCTGATCGCTATGGCAAGTACTTCCAGTACTACATTGAATAGAGGTGGTGAGAGTGGGCAGCCTTGTCTTGTCCCTGATCTTAAGGGGAAGGCTTTCAGTTTTTCCCCATTGAGAATGATGCTCGCTGTGGTCTTGTAGTAGATGGCCTGGATTATATTGAGGAATATTCCTTCAATACACATTTTGCAGTGAGTTTTTATCATAAACGGATGTTTAATCTTGTCAAATGCCTTCTCTGCATCTATTGATATGATCATATGGTTTTTATTTTTCTTTTTGTTGATATGATGTATTATGTTGATTGACTTGCGGATGTTGAACCATCCTTGCATTCCTGGGATGAATCCCACTTCCGTCATGGTGTACAATCTTTTTGATGACTCTTTGGATTCTGTTTGCTAGTATTTTGTTGAAGATCTTAGCGTCGGTGTTCATCAGGGTGATTGGTCTGTAGTTTTCCTTTTTTGTGACATCTCTGTCTGCTTTGGGTATCAGGGTGATATGTGCCCCGTAAAAGCTATTTAGGAGTGGTTCTGTTTCTTCAATTTGCTGGAAGAGCTTGAAAAGAATTAGGAGTAGGTCCTCTTTAAAGGTTTGGTAGAATTCACTGGTGAATCCATCTGGACCTGGGCTTTTGTGTTTGGGGAGACTTTTGATTACCGACTCCATCTCCTCGATGGAGATAGGTTTGTTGAGGTATTCCAAATCTTCTTGTTGCAGACTTGGGAGGCTATAGGAATTCAGGAATTTGTCCATTTCTTCTAGGTTCTATTGTTTCGTGGCGTACAGGCTCTCATAGTAATGTCTGATGATCTTTTGAATTACTGTGGTTTCTGTTGTGATGTCCCCATTTTCATTTCTGATTCTATTTATTTGGGTTCTCTCTTTTCCTTTTCTTACAAGTCTTGCAAGTGGTTTGTCAATCTTGTTTATTTTTTCAAAGAACCAGCTTTTGGTTTCGTTGATCTTCTGGATTGTTTTTTGACATTCCATCTCATTAATTTCTGCTCTAAGTTTTATTATTTCT
Organism: Cryptotis parvus; assembly: GCA_021461705.1. Classification (NCBI taxonomy): domain Eukaryota; kingdom Metazoa; phylum Chordata; class Mammalia; order Eulipotyphla; family Soricidae; genus Cryptotis; species Cryptotis parvus. Next base: position 5,245 of record JAJIBD010021286.1, read on the forward strand.
TTCTTTCTGCTTGGGTTGGGCTCCGTTTGTTGATCACTCTCTAAAATCTTAAGTTGTGAGGTCAGACTGTTTGTGATGGTCTTTTCTTCTTTTCTGATGAATGCTTGAAGAGCTATGAACTTGCCTCTTAACACTGCTTTAGCTGAATCCCACAAGTTCTGGTAATTCGTGTCTTCAATCTCATTTGTTTCCAGGAATCTTTTGATTTCCTTTTTGATTTCTTTTATGTCTTGCTGGGTGTTCAGCAGTGAGCTGTTTAGTTTCCAGGTACTTGGTATTGTTCTCCATTTTTGTGTAAAATTAACTTCTATTTTCAGTGCATTATGGTCTGAAAAAAATAGTTGGCACAATTTGTATCTTCTTGATAATATGGAGGTATGATTTATGGCTCAGCATGTGATCTATTTTTGAGTATGTTCCATGTGCACTGGAGAGGGAAAGGGTATTCAGCTTTTTGGGGATGAAATGCCCTGTACATGTCTACCAGCCCTCTTTCTTCCATCAGTATTTCCTTGGTGAGTTTCAATCTTGTTGATCTATCCAGGGTTGATAGAGCAGTGCTAAAGTCTCCAACTACAATTGTGTTGCTGCCAATGTCTTCTTTGAAGTTTATTAGTAGTTCTTTTAGGTATTTTGCTGGTCCCTCTTTGGGTGCATATATGTTTAATAGAGTAATTTCTTCCTGATATATGTATTCAATGACTATTAAGAATTGACCCTCACTGTCCCTTCTGACCTTCTTCAGCCTGAAGTCTATGTTGTCGAATACCAGTATGGCTACCCCAGCCTTTTTGGATGGGTTGTTTGAGTGAAGGATTGTTTTCCAGCCTTTTATTTTGAGCCTGTCTTTGCTCCGATTGTTCAGGTGTGTTTCTTGAAGGTAGCAGAATGTCGGATTCAATTTTTTGATCCATGTTGCCACTCTTGTCTCTTAACTGGTGCATTTAGACCATTGACATTGAGAGAGATTATTGTCTTGGGATTTTGTGCCATCTTTCTGTATAGGTTGGTTGTTCTTTTTGGGTTTTGTCTCGTCTTAGAGTAGATCTTTCAATCCTTCTTTTAGGGTTGGTTTTGAATTTACAAAGTTCCTAAGCTGTTGTTTATCCAAGGAGTTGTATATCTGTCCTTCAAATCTGAGTGAGAGTTCAGCCGGATAAAGAATTCCTGCTGAGGCATTCATTTCATTTTTTTTTACTATATCCCACCACTGCCTTCGGGCTTAGAGGGTCTCTTCTGAGAAGTCTGCTGAAATTTGAATGAATGCTCCTTTGTATACAATTTCCTTATTTGATCTTGCTGCCTGAAGAATTATGTCTCTGTCTATGGCATCCATTACTTTGACTAGGATGTGTCTTGGGGTCTTTCTATTGGGGTCTCTTTTTGCTGCTAAATGTCGGCTTCTTTGGTTTGGATGCCTTTGTCTTTTAACTTCGGAGAACTTTTCAGCCAGTATGTTTTTAACTGTTTTCATTTCCTTGGGGTTACTTTCCTGTCCCTCTTGGACTCCAATGATTCTTATGTTCTTGCGCCTGGCTTCATCCCATTGTTCTCTGTTCTGTTGATGATCCATTTTCCTGTCTTTTTCCATCTTATGTAGTTCTTTGAGTGCTTTCTGCAGCTCATCTTCAGATTTACTGATTCTTTCTTCCGCTGCTACCTAACTCCCTAGAGCTTTATACAGATTCAATGTGGTCCCTATAAAGATAGCCATGTTGTTCTTCAAAGAAATTGAGCAAATACTCCTGAAATTTGTATGGAATAATAAACCCCCATGAATAGCTAAAGCAATCCATTTTAAAAAGAAGTTGGGAGGTATCACTTTCCCCAACCTCAAGCACTACTACTGAGCAGTTGTAGTTAAGGCAATGTGGTTATTGTATAGACAGACCCGCAGACCTATGGAATAGAACTGAATATCCTGAAACACACTCTCAAATATACAACCACTTAATCGTTGATAAAGGAGCAAAAAATATTAAGTGGAGCAAAGAAATCCTCTTCAACAAATGGTGCTAGGAAAACTGAGCAGCTATGTGAAAAAAAAATGAACTTAGACCTCCTTCTAAATCCATGCACAAAAGTCAGATCAAAATGGATTATAGATCTCAACATCAGACATGAATCTATAAGGTATATCGAAGAAAACATAGGAGAAACGCTCTACGACATCTAAACTAAAAGTATCTTTAAAGACGACACACAACTGACCAAGCAAATGGAAGCAAAGATAATATATAAAATTTATATTATATAATATATATAATTATATAAATTTATAAAAAATTTATATAAAATTTATAAAAAAATTTATATAAAATTTAAAAGCTTCTGCACCTCAAAAGAAATGGTGACTAAGATGCAAAGATCAATCCACCCAATGGGAAAGGATATTCACCCAATACCCATCTGACAAGGGGTTAATATCCAGGATATATGAGGCACTGGTAGCCCCCTTCACAAGAAAGGGCTTGTGAAGGGGCTATCAAAAAATGGGGACAAGAAATGAACAGAAGCCTCTAAACAGAAGAAATTTGAATGGCCAAGAAGCATATGAAAAAGTGTTCTTAATCTTTAATCATCAGGGAGATGCAAATCAAAATAACAATGAGGTACCATCTCACACCACAGAGACTGGCACACATCCAAAACAGCAAGAACAACTGGTGCTGGTGTGGATGTGGGGAAAAAAGGGACTCTCATCCACTGTTGGTGGGAGTGCCGACTGGTCCAGCCTTTTTGGAAAACAATATGGGCATTCCTCCGAAAACTAGACATTGAGCTCCCATTTGATCCAGCATTTGCACTCCTGGGAATATACCCAGTGACCGAAAAACACATAGCAGAAATACTATTATTCATCTCTGCGCTATTCACAATAGCTAGAATCTGGAAACAACCTAAATGCCCGAGAACAAAGGACTGGCTAAAGAAACTGTGGTACATCTACACTATGGAATACTATGCAGCTGTCAGAAAAGACGAAATTATGAAATTTACCTGCAAATGGATGGACATGGAGACTATCATGCTGAGTGAAATTAATCAGAAGGGAAATGACAGATATAGAATGACTGCATTCATTAATAGGATATAGATACCAGTGTTTTACTAAGTGTGGGAAATGGTAATGGCAGACTAAAATGCACCATTGAACATGCACAAAGAGACTTAAGTAATAAACTCTAAATATCTGCAGGGCTAGCCACAATATGTAAAAAAAGAGGATATAGTTACAGAGATAGAGAGAGACAGAGAGACAGAGAGAGAAAGAGAGGAATCAGGGGTACCTGCTATTGAGGCAGCCTGGGAGGGGTTGGGGAACATTGGTGGTAGAAATGGGGCAATGGTGGAGGAATATGGGTGCTGGAATACTGTATTACCAAGAACCTATTATGAACACCTTTGTAATTGTATGTCTCACAGTGGTATAATAAAAAAAAATTTTAAAAGAAGAAAGAAAGTGAGACCTGACCACTACTATCAGAGCAGCTATGTCGATTTGTGTGCTAAAAATCCCGTCCATAACCAAAGGTATTTTTATTTTTTTAATTAACTTATTTTTTTGCTTGTGGGTCACACCCAGCAATTCTCAGTGGTTACTCCTGGTTCTGCACTCAGGAATTACTCCTGGAGGTGCTCGTGGATCATATGGGATAGCAGGAATCAAACCTGCTCTGCTATTGCTCTAGCCCATTCTCATTGACTTTCAATTTGTTTTAAAAATACAATATTTTCAGTATTACAACATCATCACTTGATCACTTGATTGCTTGACATCCGTTATTCATCGATTTGCTCGAGCGAATGCCAGTAACATTTCCATTTGACCCTATTACGTGCCAGTGTAGCCCAATGGCATCTGGTTGGGTTCAGGAATATGAAGAGCCTCAAACCATTCATTCAGGGTCTTGATGAAGAAGTCTGACCGTCTTGTAGGTGGGCAGCAACATGATCTTTTGACATCCTGTGGGATCCAGTCAGAACGGCTCTAGTCCAGTGGTCGTCTCCAAATCGCATTACATGTCCAGCCCATCTGATTTTCGATGCCTTTTGCAAATGAGACAGCATCCCTGTCTCTGGAATAGCTACAGAGGGTGGAAATCCGTATTCCTTCTCTCACTTGAGTGAGGTGTGACATTCCAAGCAGAGCTCTTTCAATTCCTCTTTGGGAGACCCAAATAGCATTCTCATCCTGCTTTTGTAGGGCCCAGTTCTCTGAGACTTATGTTAATGTAGGGAAAACGATGGAGTTGAAGAGATGTGCCCAGAGCCGGAGGTTCTTTGTCTTTTTAGCAATTTCTTCGATGCTTTTGAAGGCACTCCATGCTGCTCTCTTCCTCCGGCGCAGCTCAGGTTTTAGGTCATTCATTATGTTGAGTTCTCGACTTAGGTACACATAATTGCTGCATTCAGAGATGTTTGTTCCATTGAGAGTGAATAGGGCCTCTGGAACTAGTTCATTTCTCATGAACATAGTTTTGTTGATATTCAGCTGTAAACCTATCTTTCCACACTCTCGGTCAAAGTCAGTAGCATATGTGCCGCTTGGCTGATGTTTGGCGTTATTAGAATGATGTCATCAGCGAAGCTGAGGTGGTGTAGTTGCTGACCGTTATATTTTATTATATAATATTATAATATAATATTATGTTATGTAATTTATATATTATATAATATTTTATATTATATTACTATGCTGATGTTTTATTATAGCATTAGATAATATCATATGATGCTATAATATTAGCCTCAAATGTTCTAATGGTATCTAATTGTATCATCCTGCCATGGAAGATCTAGTGGCCTTCTATCACCAAAATAACCACAAACTTTATTCTCTGCCCCCTCCCTGATACTAATTAATAACATTTTCACTGAGTCTAGAAGTTAGCTGCCCTTCCTAAAGAAACTGCTTCTTGTGGCGATGCAGTCACCTTGTTTATTTGGAGGACAGGAACCTGCATCTTTCAGCCTGCTGCCTTGCACTTTACAAAGCTCTTACTCTACTAGTCACTCAACTCACACCACATTCACCACTCTCACAATCCAGAATTGGAATCTTCTGTCGTCTGAACAGCGTCGACTTAGACCGCTGTGAATTGACTAGTTCAAGAGAATACTCGGTGTTGGGCGCCAACCTCCTCTTTCCGGGTTTCAAACCTAGGTCTTCTAAGGCTCAACCTGAGGCTGGGACTGGAACCCAGACTTATTTCTACACTCAACCTTAGGTCGGGACTCGAACCCGGACTTAGGACTCAAAACTGAGGCCGGGACTCAGACCAGGACTTCTCTCAAGACTCTAACCTGAGGCAGAAACGCTAACCCGGACTTTATGAAGCTTCAGTTTGGGTTGTTGTGTTTTGAAACCCTGTTACGGGTGACTGCCCATCCGAGCGATCCTGGATGAGCCCCCAAATGTTGGAGCCCTCGCTCTGTTTGCCCGGTTCCCCACTCAGATGTTAAAGAACCACACTCATAATACAACAACAAACAGGGTTTATTTCAGCTAGCTGGGGCCAATTGCTTCACTGAGACACAAGGTCCTAGTGAGAATGTTCGACCCGGGGAGAGGGCAAGAAGGGTTTATATAGGCTTTCCAAGGCCCTTACATGCATGACAGCCCATGCAAATTCATATAGCCAATAAACTTAAAGGAAAACATATTTCAAACCTTTCGTCCTAAAAAGGTCATGCATGTAAACCCCAGGGCATACTTGGGGACAGAGCAGGACCTAACAGCTCCAGCTGGTGAGTTTGCATTCTTTATTTTTTTTTCTCTTTGGGTCACACCCGGCAATGCTCAGGGGGTTACCTCCTGGCTCCTTGCTCAGAAATTACTCCTGGCAGTCATCGGGGATACATATGGGATGTTGAAGATCAAACCAGGTTGGCCGCATGCAAGGCAAATGCCCTACTGCTATGCTATCGCTCCAGCCCCTGCATTTGTACTTCAGTTACTTTATGTAATGATTGTTTTCCATCTCAGCTTTATGCCAAGTTATCATGGGGGTGTTTTACAAAGAAACCTTTGCAAAAGTTCTGAAAAAATTATATTCCTTATACACAGAATCTAAAATCTCTTGTGAACACAGAAAATGTGTCCACTTTCTATGCTTTATTACAGAACATTAAAGTCTCTGACTTGGCTTATATAAATTTTAGATTGATCATTCATTATCCTCAGTAAACAGAACAGGGGGATGTTATCTAACTGCAGAATGAGGATTTCAGGGATGCGTAGAGACATTTTCAGTTACCATATATTGAAGAAAGCATGAGCGCAGTGCAAATGAGAGACCAGTATGTCCCAAAACAAAGAGAGATTGGCATACCTAAAGATAGCATAGAAATGAATGAATGTGCTGATATTACAGAGGATTTAAGGTAAATGGGGTTTGAAATTGGATAGATTGAACACGGTAAAATAGCTTGCCCTTGATATAGTCTTTGTATAATATTTTAGGACTAATACTCAAGGTTTTAGACCAAAGACTTATTAATTCCATGTCTTTTCTATTATATCCGGTATACTTTGTTCTGTTTGTGCTGTGTCCACAGAGACAATATAAAATTTCAATCTTTATTCTCCACAGTGGGAATTGTGTCCTATTGGTCTTGTACACAAGGTTTTGGGTGTTATTAGCTCTCAAACACTGTGGAATATATCTTCTCCAGAATGGAAGGTCTAATTAATAATATTCCATTTCCTGACACAGCTTGGCTGAAGGAGTATAGATGTAGAGTCCAGGTACTGAGGTAGATTTAAAATGTGTGTTTGGAATAGCCAAAATCTGGAAGCAACCAGAGTTCCCGAGAACTGATAACTGGATAAAGAAACTTTTCTACATCTAGACAATGGAATTCTATGCAGTTGTTAGGAAAAATGAAGTTATGAAGTTTGCCTATAAATGGATGGACAAGAGAGGATCATGGTGAGTGTTAGCAAGAAGGAAAAAGTCAAATATAGAATGATTGCATTTATTTGCATAACATATATACATATACATATAATATTATGATACCAATATCCTAGGTCAGACAAATCATGAATCAGGAGGTCTTGTCAAAGCTGAAAATTACCACAAGCATGTGGGAGTCAGAGGTTAGGTAAGATAGAGAAGGAACAGAGTGATAATAATTGTCAAAAGTGCTAATACCAACCTAGAACTGAGCATTAAATAATGCAAAAAGATACACATGAAAACCTCTAAATGTATGTATTGCAATCCACAATTTGTAAGAGAAGGAAGAGAGGAAAAAGAGAGATAAAGAGAAAGAGAAAAAGAACCTACCATGGAGGCAGGCTATGGGAGGGGAATGGAATCGAGGACATTGGTGGTGAGAAATAGGCATGGTGGAGCGATGGGTACTGGAACACTGTATGACTAAAACGTAAATATGAACTTCTTTGTAACTGTATATCTCACAGTAGTATAATAAAATGTAAAAAATGAAAAAAAAAAAGAAAAGGTGGGTTTGGTTTCTGTTATTTTAATTTCTTTTGTATATGATGTATTCCATTGGACTACAGGCGTTACCGACTGGATCCCATGGGAGGTCAAAAGATCCGGCCCAGGTCTGCTGATTCAGAGACTGACTCAAAGACGTTGGTGGTGGGAGATGGGCACTGGTGGAGGGACGGGTGCTGGAACACTGTATGACCAAAACCCAAATATGAACTTTTTAATTGTATATCTTTGTAATTGTAAAAATAAAAAAAAAATTAAAAAAAGAAAAAAAGAAAATTGTCTCTAGTGAACAAAAGAATAAAAGATTCAAGTCAATGATGTTATTTTATTGATATGCTCTTTTTCTTGTATATTATGCACTAGTGAACAAGGCTATAGACTAAAAAAAAGTGTTTGATCCTAAGAGATTTGTATTGTTTCGTGTTGTTTCTTAGTTTTTGTATTTTGTCTGAAAATATATTTGTATCTATGGAAAAAAAAAAGACATGGGGCAAAGCTGCTATCCGCTCTCCCTGTGCCCAGCTGCTTGCGAGGCATCTGGGAAGGATGGCGGGTTCTAGCTATGACCCGCGACCCCAGCAGAACCTTGCAACAAGCCAAACGACTCCCCACTCCATGTGGGCCACCATTTTTCACATCCAGACTTCCCTCTCGTCAGAACTCCAAAAGCAGACCAGCCTATCACAGCCCAGCTCGCATGGCTGCTTTCTATCGCCGGTTCATCAATAAATGCTGTATTTAGAGGTGACTACAAGAGTATGCCACCCACACGGTAAGCCTTTCAAGCTACCCGTGTTGTATTGAAATGCCAAATACCAGTAAAAATTATATTAGGTCATTGCTATGACCTAATATAATGGTTTGAGTCTCTTTATGTTCCTGGAGCAAGCTGATGCCCTTGGGCTCTACTAGCATGAAACAGGACATATGGAGAAGCTACTGGTGCCCGCTTGAGCAAAACAATGATGAATGGGAAGATAGTGATAGTGATAGTAATGGGGAAGGAACCCTTGCTCCAAGGGTTCGCTCCCACACATGCAGGGGAGGGGGACGCTGGCCGGACTTGAAGCGGAGATTTGGGCTCCTCCGCCCTTCCTCCACCTCCATGTCAGCTACCCCAGAATAGAGACCCATGCCAGACCCACAGCTCCAACAGTGCGTGGCCGCTCTGCGGCAGCACGACAGTGTCTTCAATACTACTGATTTTAGGAACAGGTCCTTCCCAGGATCTTTCACATGTATACACTGTATACAGTACTAGGCAGGTTCTAACTGATACCCGTTATCAAAGTAATCCTAGCAAGAAGCCAGAACAACCCACACATCATGAGGACAGTCATTATCAACATCTAGACTCCATAGTTCCTCAGAGCTCCACCCAAAATAAAACCTGATCTTTCCCCTTTAAGTTTCATCAGTAAATGCTCAGGAAGAGAACCTTCTTCTGAGAGTATACCACCTACATGGTAGAGCCTGACAAGCTACCCCATATTTTATTCGCTGCACCAAAAACCAGTAACAATTATGGACCTCAATTTCATGACCTGAAATGGTTTGAGGCTCTTCCTGTCCCTGGAGCAAGCAGATGCCCTTGGGCTGCACTTGCTTGTGACAATACATATGGAAATGTTACTGGTGCCTGCTCAAGCAAATCAATGAACAATGGGAAGACAGTGATACAGTTATATATTCCTTCTGCCTTTAGAAATCAGGTTAACAAGTGCCAGAGAAATGGTACAGTGGGTAGAGCACTTGCCTCGCTAACAGCCGACCATCCCATATGGTCTCCTGAGAATCACCGGAAAATTCCTGTGTTCAGAGCCAGGAGAAAGTTCTGACTGTTATCTGCTGTGACCAAAGAACAAAACAAAATGAGAAAAGAAAAATAAAGGAAAATCAAGTTAGCAGATATCAAGTTGACAGAGACATCCACGGAGATAGGAGGTTGGGGCTATTTGAAAGATAATTTTACTCTAAGAATATTGAATTTGATGTGGAAACTTTGCCTATCGATAACAACCCAAAATTATCAAGCTTAATATCAGAAAAGAAAGGGATTTGATTTGGTTTTGAGCCCTGGGGCTATTCCAAGTGTGATTTGCATGAGTCAGGGGATAGGTGATTTATTTTCTTCACACAAAAAGTTGCAGTGTGGGGTCTTTGGGACAGTCAATGGCCATCCCTTGGTTTCTCAGTGAAAGCTTAGGGGGTAGCATTAGGGAATTAGTTCTGGCATTCACACTGAAAGTGAAATCAGAAATTTAGTTTATTTCTTTAGTTGCTGATTCAAAGAAAAGAGTTAGAGTCAGCAAAATGTAAAAGCACTTCCTGTCATTGGGAATGAATATGCTTGGATATTACAGAGCCTGGTACACACCATAGCTAGGGAATCATGGTCTCTTGTCAGACACAAGCATTTCATAAAATAGTATCATATAGAGTAACTGAATGACTATAATCAAGTGATGTAAAAGTACTGATTCATAATTATGTGTGGTACCAAAATCCTATGATAGTGTACAGATCAGTTAATACTATAGATTTCTGTTTACTAAGGCAAGATTGCAGCTCCCTTAATCGCTACAGTATTAACCTTACTCTAGTCTGTTCTTCAAGATAAAGCATGTTAAGATATTCACCATAGTGATACTTATGTTACCCTACTATATCCGATCCAAATATAAAACTGGATTCCTTAAATCTTCCCCCTTATGAATGCATTCTATTACTAAAACTAAGAATAAACAATACTAAAATTGCTATTCTAAGACCTTTCTCTGCAGGTGTATGCTGCGCTTACTCAATAAATAATAAACCCAGCTTCCATAATTATGGCTGTGATCATGGTATGTTCCAGCTGGAGAAGTTGAAAGCATTATTTGGGATCAATATTGAATGTGAATAGGTCACAATCTCTGTCTTTTTCACTCAGACATCTACCAATTTTCCTTTTCACCAGATTTGATACATTTGTTGGATGAAAACATTTAAAAAGTGAGAATGGGGACTGGGTATATGTGGCTACATGGCAGAGCACAGGCCTAATTGTGAGGCCCTGAGTTTGATCCCTGGCACTGTAGTAAAGAAAAACAGTAAAATAAATTGTCCAGTTATCCTGCAAAAGTGAACTGAATTCAAGGAGAGCAACATATCATTCACAACTTAATTTCTATAAGTGAGGTTTAAGTTTGATTTTTGCTAAATCTCTTTCCTTTAAATGATTTGATTATTTGCTTTCAACGATGTGGACAAGCAAGAAGACGTTATAAAGGAGCAAACAAGAAAATTCTTAGGATTTTCAATGACTCTGCAAGACTTGACTGAAGAGTGAAATGAGAATGGTATGAAGTGAGAATTATATGAATGGACTTCTGGTGGCCTTACTGTGTAGAACTGACTTTCTGTACGGCTCCGGCTCTCCCTCCTAGGAGGCTGGAACTGCCTTAGTAAAACAGTGAAGGGTAGAGGGTGGTGGGGAAGAGGTGAAAGGAAGGATGGTGAGGTGCCCTTTGGACCCTGGAAACTCTTGGACATGAGCACTTCTGGAGCCAAAGTCCCCTGGGCTACAGCTCTCCTTGGGGCAGAGGACACAGGATTCCAGCATTCTGAGGAGCCTCCATCCATTCCTTGAATGCAACCCCCCACAGAGGATGCTGTGGTTACAGGGCCGTGGGAGTCCATCCTGAGGGAGGAATGGAAACGGAAAGGTCAGACCCACACTCCGGAGCATGTGCAGAGCCCTGAGTCTCTAAATGGGAGCATTATCGCTATCTTGGGGGAGGGAACAAAGGGAGGGTGAGGCTGGAAGGGCAGCTTGTTGACTTCTCCTCCTCTGCTCTTCTCTGCAGCAGGTGTAGAATTTATTTGCATTCTTAATACATTGTTTATTGTTATAATTTATCTCTTCTGCATCAAAAATATTATTATATTTTAAGAATCTGTTGCAAGAATAATTATGGATAGTCAGTTATTATTAAACTCATTCTTGAAAATTTGCTTAGATACCTTAAATTAATGGAGTCTGGCTGCATAGGACTGGAGTCGATGACAGACGTTTAATTCTTATGGATATTTTTGTTTTGAAATCTTTCATTCTTCTTTTAAAATCTCAATTAGAACATGAGGCTGAAATAAAGTATTAGTTTTTATTTGCCTGACTTTAAGTATATATATCACTTGATCACTTGATCACTTGACTTCCCGTAGATCATCAAATACTCGAGCAGGCACCAGTAACATCTCAATATGTCCTGGCATATGTGAAATATCCCAAGGGCATCTGCCGATTCCAGGAACATAAAGAGCCTAGAACCATTCCATCAAGTCATGGGAATGAGGTCTATAGTTTTTACTGGTATTTGGCATGTCAAATCACGACACAGGTAGCTTGCCATGCTCTGCCGTGTGGGTAGGATAAGTTTTAAAGAGATACAAAATTTCCATACCAATCACTTAAATAGTCATAACAAAGAATCATTTGTTCAGTTTTGTCTTCTTCCTGTAATATTTATAATTAAAAGTGTTTCTCTAATTTCATTGTAAAACTTCCATATTAATTAACTATGCACAATAAAGTTAAAGAACTTGCAAATATATCAGAATTCTCCTTGGTTCAACTATTTTACCATTGATTTGCATAAATAACTTCTAGAAGGTATCTGTATGGAGAGGAAAAATGGGTTCAAATTAACCCATTTTAACAGGGCCAGAGGGATAGCACAGCGGGTAGGGCATTTGCCCTGCATGCAGCCGACAGGGGTTGGATCCCCAGCAACCCATATAGTCCCCAGAGCACGGCCAGGAGTAATGCCTGAGTGAAGAGTTAGGAGTAACCCCTGAGTGCCGCTGGGTGTGACCGAAAAAGAAAAAGAAATAACAAATAAAATATACGTAGATTCAAAGAAGTCAAGTGCAAATTACAAGGTGGGGAAAGTATATATATGAAAGTTAAAAATACAAACAAAATCATTTAGTGCATTAAAGTACATGATAGACTGTATGAGCACAATCTTTAGCTCTTGCAATCCTAACATAATGGAAAAATTAGGTCACGAAGTTTTTTTAAACTTCTAAAAAAAAAATCTCATTTGGAGACCAAAAAAAGGAGCCCAACCCAGGAAGAAAGAAGGAAATAATAAAACTTAGAGAGGAAATCAATGAAGTAGAAACCCAAAAGATTAACAAAACCAGAGCTGTTTCTTTGAAAAAATAAACAAGATTGACAACCCACTGCCAAGACTTTTAAGGGCAGGGAAAGAGAGAACCCCAAAAAAAAAACAGTATCAGAAATAAAAATGGGGGACATAACAACAGAAACCACAGAAATCCAAAAGATCATCGGAGATTACTTTGAGAGCCTGTATGCCATGAAACATGAGAACCTAGAAGAAATGGATAATATCAATAAGAGAAAAATTTAAGCCATATAATCATCAATAGACGAAAGAAAGCATTTGACAAGATCCAACGTCTGCTCATGATTAAAACCCTCCAAAAATGGGAATTGAAGGAAACTTCCTCAATCTAGTAAAAGTAATCTACCAAAAGCCCACAGCAAGTATTATTCTCAATGGGGGAAAAATTAAAAGATTTCCACTAAGACCAGGGACAAGGTTGTCCACTCTCACAACTTTTATTCAATATAGTACTTGAAGTAATTGCCATAGCAATCAGATAAGAAAGGGACATTAATGGAATCCAGATAGGCAAGGAAGAAGTCAAGCTCTCACTATTTAAAGATGACATGATATTAAACCTAGAGAACCCTAAACTTTTGACCAAAAAACTAATAACAAAATGACAGGGTACAAAATCAATACTCAATAGTCAGTGACTTTCGTGATATACAAATAATGAAAGAGAAGATTGAGGTATTAAGAAACGGTTCCATTCACAATTGTGCCACAGAAAATTAAATACCTAGGAATCAGATTAACAAAGTGCATAAAGGGCCTGTACAAAAATAAACTACAAGACACTTGTTCTAGAAATAAAAGAGGATGCAAAAAATGGAAGCACATTCCCTACTCATGGATCAGGAGAATTAACATTGTCAAAATGGCAATACTCCCTAGATCTTTGTACGTATTTAATGAGGTCCCTATAAGGATACCTTCTCATTCTTCAAAAGATATTGACAAAACATTCCTGAAATTTGTATGGGAAAAATAAACCCCCCCATGGATAGCTAGAGCAATCCTTGGGAAAAAGATGATAGAAGGCATCACCTTTCCCAACTTCAATTGTACTACAAACAGCATGTCATTGGAAGAAAAACAGACCTGTGGACCTATGGAATAGAGTTAAGTATTCTATAACCATTTTTATAATGTATACATCTACATTAATATTTTGGAAAAAGAGTATATTTTATATCTCCTCAAATAATTTTTCAAAATGTAAGAGTATAATATATTATATTACAATGATATTAAAGTGCAGGTATGGAATGAATCATGAATCTCTGAAAAAATCAAATAAAATGAGAATTTTTAAGAGACAAAATCACTCAAATAATGTGTCTTATTTTCAATGTCATTAAAATTAACCCAAGAAGCAATATGCATTTCTACTAATTGATTTCTAAAAACATAGTGCTAAAAGTATTATTCAAGAGTAACAAATCAGCTTTTTTATATTTTATTATATCACTGTGAGATATACAATGACAAAGATGTTTGTGTTTGAGTTTCGGTCATACAGTTTCCAGCACCCATCCCTCCACAAGTGCCCATTTCCCACCATCAATGTCCCGATTTCCTCCCCCAGGTCTCTGAGGCCTATGTTAATTCAAGGAGAACTGTGGAGTCAAAGAGATGTGCCCGGAGCATGAGGTTCTTTCTTCTTTTGGCTATTTCTTCTATGTTTTTGAAGGCATTCCACGCCACTCTCTTCCTCCTGTGCAGCTCAGGTTTTAGGTCGTTTACCATGTTGACTTCTCAAACTAGGTACACATAACTGCTGCATTCAGAGATGTTTGTTCCATTGAGAGTGAATGGGGCCTCCAGAACTAGTTCACTTTTTATGAACATAGTTTTGTTGAGATTTAGCTGTATACCTATCTTTCCACATTCTCAGTCAAAGTCAGCCATCATTTGTGCCGCTTGGATAATGTTTGGTGTTATTAGAACGATGTCATCAGCGCAGCGGTGGTGGTGTAGTTGCCGATCATCTATCTTCACTCCCATTCCTTCCCATTCTAATTGTCGAATGATGTTTTAGAAGGTAGAGCTGAAGATTTTTGTTGAAATTGTATCTCCCTACTGAACTCCTCTTTTGACATCAATGATCACTTCTTTGTAGAATGGTGAGATCCTGGTGGTGAATCTGTGATACAGCTCACAAAGGATCTTGATATATTGGGCCCTGTTGGCTAGGGCTTCAATGACCGCTTCAGTCTCCACAGAATCAAAGGCTTTCTTTAAATCAATGATATGAGACAGAGCGACATCTTGTACTCCCCTACAAACCTCAATGAGCTTGGTTACCGTGTGGATATGGTCGATTGTGCTGAATCATTTCGGAAGCCAGCTTGCTTGCATGGTTGTCCTTCATCTAATGTTCTGCCAATCCTGTTCAGGATGACTCGAGTGAACAGCTTGTAGATAACAGACAACAGGCAGATGGGGCGATAGTTGCCGCTGTCATGGATGTCTCCCATCTTGAACAGTAGGACTGTCCTGCTCGTTTTCCATTGGGAGGGCACATGGGGAATGACATACCATCCTGCGGAATTTGCTATGTGGGCAGGTGGACGTGGCTATCAAAGAAATCTGAGCAGAACTCTTAGATAATCTCCATTGCCTTTCTGGAAGATGAGATAGATACATCACTGTGTTGGAGGGCAGTCATCTTGGTCTTATACTTGGCGAAGGACAGGCGGGCATTGTGAATGCTCCTCCCAGGTTCTCCTGCATCTTCCAGTATTTCTGCTCTTCTCTCTATGAGGCCTTCCTTTACCGCTTCTCTGCATTGCTTTGCAAGCTTGGATGTTACCATTTGGTCGCCTGAGGCTCGTGCCTTACCACGTTGAAGAATGAGCTAGGGAGTTTTTGGAGACAGGAGTGTTTTTGTGGCTTTTGCTCTCTCGGTGTGCTTTGCACAATCATGGAGGTGCTGAACCAGTCAGTTGTATTCTTCATCTATGTCCTCAATGATGGTATCTTCCCATGTTGCCGCAGTGCTGACAAAGAGTTCCCAGTTGGTGGTCGTTTGGGGAGTTCTCTTCTTAAACTTTGCAGCCTTTTCTCCCAGTTGCATGAAGTAGAATTTTGCATGAAGTAGACGGTGGTCCGATCCTGTTTGGAATTTTGGGATGACTGCAACATCGGTCTGGCAAAACCTTAGATTGAAGATGATGTGGTCAATTTCACTGTGGAACTGTCCGCCAGGGGATTCCCATGTCCAACGTTTCAATTCAGCCTTCTGGAACTGTGAGTTACCATGAATGGTCTTGGTGGACATGATGAACTCAGATAGTCTCTCACATTGTTCGTTCCATTCTTGGCCATGGGTCCCGATATGGAGTTCTTTGTCTGATCTTCTCGATCCTATCTTGGCATTAAAGTCACTGACTATGATCTTGTAGAACTCCTCCAGTTCCATGTAGAATTTCTCAAGTTCTTCTTCCTTGTATGTGGATGTCGGTGCATAGACAACAAAGATAGAAACTGCTGGCAGTGTAGTTGTCCTATCCGGTTTGTAAGGCATTCAAATGAATCAATGTTTGTGGCCATTTTCATGTTAACAAGGACACCGATGCCACAAACGCCTCTTTCATCACATGTTCCGATGAACAGTTCTCCAGTGTCAAAAGCGGTGTGATGCGATTGACACCGTCTCATCTCAGTCAGACCAATGATGTCATACTTGATCTTTTTCGCTTGCACCATCAAGTCCTCGATATATGCTTCCATTGCCAGTGTACGTGCATTGAAAGTACAGACTGTAATTTTAGTCCTTCTTCGATTTGGCAGCTTAGTATGGCCCTGAAATTTTATCAGGCCCTCCTTGTTTGTCCATCTTAGTGCTGCCTTATTAAGGGCTCTTTCAGGGTCAGGAAGATAAATATTTTCTATTACTGGTTTTGGCATATTGAATGCGCATTGGACAGCTTGCCAGGCTCTGCTATGTGGGCAGTATATTCTTAGTAGTTTGCTGGTCTAAGCACTGCTGGGAGTAATTCCTGAGTGCAGAGCCAGGAGTAACCCCTGAGCATCACTGAGTGTGACGTTGCTCTTGGCCCTGACAAGCAAGAAATACCCTTCAGCCGCTCCACATAGCCAGAGGACACATGAGCTGTACCCTGGTCGCCCCACTGGTGGTCCTTGATGAGCGCGGTGAACTTGGAGGTAGTGAAGACCATAGGGAGAGATGACTGCCGGGGGTCTGGGCCCGCCCCGGAATCACCCAGAAACAGGGGCCTTAAGCCAAGGGTCTCCCTGACCTCAATGTGGCCCTTGCCGTAACCGTGCCTCGCTGCTCTCATTGCAGTACTGGGACGAGGTGAGGAGGGTGAGGTCACCCTCCTCACCTCGTCATACACCTAGGTGCTATTAAGAATATAACACCATAAGATATATAATTATAAAGATGTTCATGATTGAGTTTCAGTCATATAGTTTTACAAAACCCACCACATCCCTCCACCAGTGCCCCATTCCCAACCAATATCCCCAGATTTCTTCCCTGCTCTCCCAGCCTGCCTCTAGCATACACTTTTCCTTCCCACCTCCCTCCCTCCATCTCTCTCTGTCTATCTCTCTTTCTCCCCTCTTACATATTGTAACTTGTACTACAGACATTTAGGGATTATCATGTAAATCCCTTTGTGTACATTCAATGCTCAGTTCTTGTTTGTCATTACCGTTTCCCACAATTAGTAGAACATGGTATATAATTATATCCCACTAATGAATGCAGTCATTCTATATCTGTCCTTTTCCTTTTGACTAAGTTCACTGAGCATCATAATCTCAATTTATAGGTAAATTTCATGACTTTGTTTTTTGACAGCTGTGTAGTATTCCATTTTTTGTAGAAGTACCATGTTTTTTTATCCAGTCTTCTGTTCTAGGGCATTCAGGTTGTTTCCAGATTCTGATTTATGTGAATAGTGTTGCAATGAATATAGGAGTTCAAATAGTGTTTCTGTTGTGTGTTTTTTGTGTCTCCAGGTTATATTCCCAGGAGTGTTATTGCTGGGTCAATATTCCCAGTATTGGTATTGCTGGGTCAAATGAAGCTCAATATCAAGTTTTTTGAGGAATATCCATAATGTTTTCCCAAAAGACTGACCCGGTCAGCATCCCCACCAACAGTCATGAGAGTCCCTTTCTTCCCACATCCTAGCCAGCACTGGTCATTCTTGCTGTTTCGGATGTGTGCCAGTCTCTGTGGTGTGACACTCTATCTCATATTGTTATGATGTGCATGTCCCTGATGAGAAAGATCACTTTTTCATATGCCTCTTGGCCATTCATGTCCTTTGATTTGTTTGTTTGTTTGTTTGCTTGTCAACTGATCACTTGATCACTTGAATCCCATTATTCATTGATTTGCTCGAGCGGGCGCCAGTAACATTTCCATTTGAATCTATCATGTGCCAATGTATCCCAATGGTATCAGGTTACTTCAGGAATATGAAGAGCCTCAAACCGTTCCTTCAGGGTCTTGATGAAGAAGTCTGACCATCTTGTAGGTGGGCGGCCATGTGATCTTTTCACATCCCGTGGATCCAGTCAGTCATTGTTTCTTTGTAAAAGTTTTTAATTATACCATCGTGATATGCACAGTTACATTGATGTTCTAGACTGGGTTTCAGTCATGCTGTGTTATAGCATCCAGCCCTCCACCAGTGCCCTATTCTCACCACCAATATCCCCACATTCCCTCCCCCTTCCCAGCCTTCTCTAGAGCAGGTACTTTTCTTTTTCTTCTCTTTCTCTCTCTGTGTATCTTTCTCTTTCTCTCCCCTTCTCTCCAATCTCTTAAACATTGTTATTGCCATGTACACATCTGCGGATTATAATACATCCTTAAGATTTACAGTAGACTTTTCAGATGAAACACTCCAAGCCTGAAGGCAATGGAGGGATAATGTGAAAGACTCAATGAAATGAAGAATTCACCAATAAATCTTTACGTGGCTGGACTCACTCATATTTGAAGGAAAGAGACACCACTTTATGGATAAGCAACAGCTAAAGAACTTCATTCAAATTTCTTTTAACTTTAAAATTGGCCTGGAACATAGCACTGGAATGGATTGAAAATTTTTCACATCTTTTTTGTTTTCATATATATTTTTTAACGATTACAAAAAATGTTCATGTTGGGTTTCGGCCATGCAGTGTTCCAGTAACCATCCCTCCACCAGTGCCCATTTCCTACCACCAATGTCACTGATTCCCTCCCCCTCCCTAGCCTGCCTCTGTGGCAGGTTCTCCATCTCTTTTCTCTTTTTCTCTCTCTCTTTCTCTCTCCCTTATCTTACATATTGTAGATTGCAATACATATAATAAGACCTTATCATGTGTATATTTTTGCCTCTATTTAAAGCTAAGTTCTATGTGGTAATAGACTTTTGACAAATTATTTGCACACTTTTCCCTTCTCTGTCTTACCTAACCTCTACTCCCACATGTTTGTGGTAATTCCCACCCTTGACAAAACCTTCTGATCCACGTTTTGCCTCACCTTGGATATTCGTATCATAATATGTATATATATATATATGTATATATATATATATGTCATGCAAATAAATGCAGTCATTCTATATATGTCTCTCTGCTTCTGATGAATTTCACTCAACATGATCCTCTCCAAGGAGCTGTAACCACTTCTGTTCGCTGACAGAGAAGACGTGAGCTTATTTTTTGTCATTGTCTAGTTTTTTGTATTTAAGACATGCTTTTGTTTTATTCTGTCAGGCACAAAATAACAACTTTCATTGCTATATTCCTTACCATTTCACGGGAATGATTTTTCTAATGGTATGGATCCAAATAGTGTATCAACCCTAAAAGTGTGCTCTTTACTACTGAACCATATTGCTGGTTCCTGATTTGAAAAAATAATCAAATCAAAGATTTTATTTTTACCCAGAAGTAGAATGACGATGCCTCTTTGATTGACCGGTTTTAGCTATCTTCATCTTTATTTCCTCTACAGTCCTTGTGTTTCTTCTTCATTACATCTATTTTCTTTATAGCCTCATCTGAATCTTCACCTGTAGAATGTCAGGTAAGATGGGAAGCTTGTCATGAGAAGATAAAAGATCCAGTACTCATCAGGAGCACAGTGAAATTAACAGCTAGACGTGGAACTATTCCTTTTGAACAGAAACTGAAAACCAGCTGAATTGCTCTTCCATAATACAGCAATAATTCTGGTGGGGTGCCTAGGTAACTTATGTGAAGTGGAGAGAAGAAGGGGAGGAGAAGCCTTGACAAGGGAATCTCTGCTTTCCTTCTGTCCAACTCTGCCCCCTGGAGATGCTGCAGAAATCTAGGACTGTGACTGTGCACCTTGATCCTTGCAGGAGAGAAAGTCAGTCCCTGGACCTCCCAGGCCTTTTTTTCTTCTCAACTTTCACTCACAGAAAACAGCTTCAGAAGATAAGCAGTGAAATCAAAACAGCATATTTTTTGAGAATCTAGAAGAAAGAGAGACAGAGAGACAAAGACAGAAAGAGACAGAGAGAGAGAGAGACAGAGACAGATGAGACAGTCTACAGGGACTCTTTCTCTATTCTGGAGAAGTCATGTTCTCAAAAGAGTCTGTGCTGGCAGTATACTCTTAGTAGCTTAAATAGGGGGAGCAAGCACCTGCAGAAAAGTACCTTAGTGTAAAAGTTTTAGCATTGTATATGCCTAGTTTTCTTATTATAGAATGTCGTCATATGAGGGAAGGTTTAATGAATCTAACCTTCATTCTAGATTGGATGTAGTCAGGTAACATGCTTATATCATAAAGAAAACAGACTAGAGTCCCAGTAGACATCCCAGATTCAGATCAGAAAGTATGAAAGAGTGTGAAAGTACACATCTCAAGAGGGGATTTGTGGTCACACATGAGCTTGGGTACCACATGTGCTCAGCAGTAGCTCAGCACATGAGCTCACTGAGGTCACTTCCTTTGTTTAACATTAGCTTTCATAGGGTTTGCCCAGCTGCCACATCTGGGGATTCTGGTTAGGTAAGAGTTGGTTATCAGGGAAGTTGCCAAGGGAATTGAGTTAGAGCAGTGAATGGGACTTCTTTGATATTCCTGCTTGGCCTTTGTTCCTGCTGGAGTTTCTAATGGTTATGTCAGACTCCTTGAGAACCTCTTCCCTCCATGTTAAGATCACTTCATCACTTGATCACTTGATATCCCGTTATTCGTTGATTTGCTAAGGCGGGTGCCAGTAATGTTTCCATTTAACCCTATGATGTGTCAGTGTAGCCCAATGGCATCTGCTTGCTTCAGGAATACAGACAGCTTCTGTATTTAGGGCTCTTTGAGGGTCAGAGGAATAAACATTGTTTTTCCTGGTTTGGGCATATCGAATACACATCAGACAGCTTGCCCGGGTCTTCCGTGCTGGCAGTATACTCTTAGTAGCTTAAATAGGGGGAGCAAGCACCTGCAGAAAAGCACCTTAGTGTAAAAGTTTTAGCATTGTATATGCCTAGTTTTCTTATTATAGAATGTCGTCATATGAGGGAAGGTTTAATGAATCTAACCTTCATTCTAGATTGGATGTAGTCAGGTAACATGAGTATCATTACGGCTGAAAATCTTAACATGCTTATATCATAAAGAAAACAGACTAGAGTAAGGTTAATACTGTAATGGTTAAGTCAGCAGTGATCTCATCTTCCTAAGAGATTGGGGAATTACAATGTTTAATTGTCTGCACACAAACAGAGGTTTTATTGGTGTGCACATAATTATAAATTGGCACTTTTACATCACTGGAGTATAGCCATGCAGTGACTCTATATTATACTATTTTATAAAGTGCTTGTGTCCTGAAGAGACCACCATTTCCGAGCTATGGTGAGAGGCAGGTCAGTCTCCCTAAATTCCAAGTATAGACATTCCCACATGACAGGAAATGTTTTCCTCTTTCTCACAAGTCAATACATTGCAGATATGAGAATAAATTGGAGTCTGTATACAGTACAGTTCAGTGGAATCCAAACAGAACTTTTATATATAGCAAATGATAATTACTATATATATGTGAAAGTAGTATGTTGTTTATTGTAATATAAATCAATATTGTGTGTCTCATTTTTAAAAATTATTATGAAAAAGTCACGTATTAATTGTACCAGAGGGAATGAATGGGTATAATTTAAGTATCTGCAAACAGTATTGGCTAAAGCATTGGTTCACCAATTTCAACCCTCAGAATATACACTACTTTGGATGCTGCTCATAATTATTTGTATTTGAAATTAGATCATTGGTTACAGATCAAAGATAACCAGTTATAGTGAATCAACTATAAAAGGAATTTTTCTGTGCTTTTTGATCACTTGATGAAGACCCACAATTTTTCAACTTCAATAATTTTTTTCAGGGAAATGGATGCAGTGTTTTCAATATGCCTGATATAACTGCAAGAGAAAAAAATATCAAATGTATTCTGTGAATACATGGCTCTATTTTTTGGAAATTGAAAGAAATGTAATGAAAGTTAAAGAAGTTTAACTTTAACTTTAATTTAACTATGTTAAGTGCAATCCAAAGAGGAATATGGTTTTCATCTCTGGTGGAGAAACAACTAATTTCTTTCCAAAGATATGGAATATATATCTATGAGTTGCAGCCTAGAAAACTAATGAGGAAATCACGTAGAAGCCCACCAAGATCATTGAGAGAAATAAAAAATGCTCAACCAAATACAAAAAGCTCAGTAATTCTCAAAAAATTACTTTAGACTCATTATCAGTTGGCACTGTGTAGGACATTCGTTCTTGGAACTTATGGTTGCCCTCTACTAGAAATGAGAAAGCTCTGTTTAAACCTATCCTATTTAGTTGTGTTATACAATTTCCATAGCGAATTAAAACATTCATTTTATCAAATGCTATATATCAGATTAGGGCTATTTTATCATCCATAGAGATTTTATCAAATTCCTTTACATAGTAAAGCAGATATTTAAACTGTATATATAAAATAATATTTTCTAAAATATATCCAGTATTTCCTCTGAGGAAAACATACACTTTTATGTTTCAATAGACCTCTCATAATCTCCCCTGAAGTTTTCATAACTCGTAAAATTTAAGTCCATAAATTTTACGTTTCTAGAATGTATCTATTTCATTAAAATTCTAAAATGTTTTAGTACATAATCACTTATAATATTGATTTTGAAATGTAGGTACCTGTAAAAATAGTTTTCAAAACTTTTTCTTTATCAAGTTATAACTTTGTGGGATCCCTGCTTTACTCACCCATGCATGTGTTATCTTCTCTACAATTAAAAAAGGACATACTTATTCCAAATAGTATAGAAAATGCAAATAGTAGAAGTCATCAAAGCTAAAGATGGCTTATATGACTGAGTTCACGTGGGATAGGATGGGAGAAAATTTCTCTAAACACTGATGGAGGGAGGCAGGCTTGCAGGTGGTGGGTACAGATTTGGAAAAATGTGTCCAAAATATAATTAACATACTACTGTAAAATATGATCAACAATTAATTCTTCATACCGCAAAAATTTATTTTAAAAATATAGACTTTGTCAATGCAACCCTATCCAAATACAGGCAAAATACTTCAATAACTTAAACATCCGTGTCTCTGTGGAATAATAAAGTACCCTGGATTGCCAAACCAAGTTGAATAATAAGAAACTGGGAGGCATCTCACCCCATAACAAAGCTCTACCATAAAACCATATTGACCAAAACAGCATGGTACTGGAACACAGATAGATTCACTGATTGATGCACATACTTTGGTTTTTCCCATAACATTCTGCTGTGAAACCTCCTTTGTATCAGATTCTCTCTTGGTTCTTACTGTAATACTAAGAAATCTTGAAGTTGCTGACTTAGTTTAACTCAACAACTGCCTCTGTTCTTTATCAGCAACTAAAGAAATAAACTATTTCTGATTTCATCTTCTGGGTGAGTACCAAACTGAGTAATTATTTTATATCCCCTACTTCTTGCTGAGAAAGAAAGGAAAGTTCACTGACTGCCCAAGAGACACCACACTGAAGCTTAGTGCCAAAAGAAAAGAAATCATCTGTCCCCTGATTCATGTTAAACACACCTGGAAATGCCCAAATGTTCAGAAACAAATCTATTTCTATTCCTTGATTATAAGAAGCATGACAATAGTTGTTTGGTATCTACAGGCTAATTATCCACATTGAATTCTATTTTCTCAGAGTAAAATTGTACACAAATAGCTATAATCCCAGTCTCCACTGATGCTAACTGCATATCTGGTAATTTGATTTTTTTTTCTCTTTTTCTTTTTCTTTTTCAATTTTTTTTACTTGGGTTCTCCAGCCAAAACAAGGAGATTACTTCTGATTCTGAAAACAGAAATTTCTGCCAGTGGTTCTCAGAGCAATTGGGATGGTCAGTTGCATAAGACAAGGGTCTACTGTACTATCTCTCTGGCCCCTATTAACTTGATTTCTAAAAGCAAAAGGAAAGCACAAACAATGAACATGGCATGAATTTTTCTAACATAACTTTTCCATCCCCAAAATACTGTTGTTATTAGAATAGGAAAAGTTAGGATTCTAAAGACCCCTAAGAGGAGGAATTACCTGAGTTCACTGCTGAAAACAGACCAGGAAGTTCTTGGGCAGAAGTTGCAAGAATAGCAGCAGTCCGGACAGTGGCTGATGTGGCCGCAGAGGCTGGGGAGGCTGTTGTGTCCTCAGAGGCTGGGGTGGCTGTTGTGGCTGTTGGAGCAGAAGCAGAGCAACACTGTGTGTCAGTATAATCAGAGGGACACAGAAGGTAGGAAGAAAACCTTCCATAGGGGTGTTTGATTCTTCCCTTCATGAAAGGAATTTTCACAACCTAAACTAGATCATATTTAATGTCTTCAAATATCATCCAATTCTGCCATGTCTTTTAACCTTAATACTAATTGTCCTCTCATATTCCTCCTTGGAGAGAAAAAGAATTCTCAATATCCCTCTAAGTCTAGGAGTCTAACGGAAAAGTATCCGTTTTTTCTCAGGCGTGAGCAGGTAAAGATAATCCCAGAATATTTCATATTTACAGAGACTGCTGCCGAGTAGCAAGGAAATTGCTACTGAACAACATGATGGTGCTTTCACACAGTAAAACTTAGACACAATAATTTTTTACATCATGATTAAGCAGAATTGAAAGGAAAATACTAAAGGCAAATAAAAGAAGCAAAATGGGGCCAGAGCGATAGCCCAGGAGGGTAGAGTGTTAGCCTTGCATCGCGGCCAGCCTGTGCCAGCCCGGGTTCAATCCCCAGCATCTTATATGGTCTCCAGAGTACCGTCAGGAGTAATTTCTTAGTACAGAGCCAGGAGAAACCCCTGAGCATTGCCAAGTGTGACCCAAAAAAACAAAAAAAAAAAAAAAAAAAAAGGAAGCAAAAGAAAGAGGAAAAAGTAAGGATATATTCTAAATATCTCCTTAATTTTCTTTAGATTCTGGCCTGAAGGAAGCTCTATTTTTTTCAAGCCTTTTGTGTCAATATAGTCTTCTTAGTTCGCAGCAGAAATTTGAGAAGCACAGGAGGTATACTGGGACAATCTGGTTTCATGAAGACAATAGAGAGATTAAACAAATATCTAAAATAGCTCTACATTCTAAGGAAAGTGAGAACGTTTGGAAGAATTGTAACCCATACATCATAAATTAACTAATCACAGGAACAAACCCACATTTTAAATCTACCTCAGTAGCTGGACTCTACATCTATGCTCCTTCAAACATCTGTCTCAGGAAATGGAATAACTTTTAATTCCATTCTGGAGAGGATATATTCCACAGTGTGTGAGGGCTAACAAGACCCAATACCTTTTAGGTACAGGACTGAGAAGTTACAATTCCCACAGTGGAGAATAAAGATTGAAATTTTCATATTGCCTCCATGGACACAGCATATTCAGAACAAAATATACAGATATGATAGAAGAGACAAAGTATGAATAAGTGCAGTGCTTTTATCTAATTCTTGAGTTTAATTCTTAAATTAATACACAAAGGTCATATCAAAAGCAATTTATATATGATTCTATTCAATTTATCTCATATTCTAACCTCATTTCCCTTAAATCCTCTGTGATATCAGCACCTTCATTCCTACACTAACTTTCAAAATGCCACATCTCTCTTCGTTCTGGAAATAACTGGTCTCTCATGTGCACTGTGCTCATGCTTGCATCAATATACGGTAACTGAAAATTTCTCATTCATCCATGAAATCCTCATTCTGCAGTTAGATAACATTCCCCTTTCTGTTTGCCGGGGATAATGAAGGATCAATCTAAAATTTATACAAGCCATTTCAGAGACTTTAATGTTTTGCAATAAAGTGTAAGAAGTGAGCACATGTTCTGTATTCACAAGAGATTTTAGAATCTGTACATAAGGAATATAATTTTTTCTGGACTTCTGCTTAGGCACCTTGTAAAACACCCCCATAATAACTTGGCATAAGGCTGAGATGGAAAACATCATTGCTGAAAGTAACTGAAGTACAAATGCAAACTCACCAGCTGGATCTACTGTTGCATTCTCTGAAAAAAGAAAATTATGATATAGATGACCATCTGTTTGGTAAATGAGAATTAAAAAATAGGTATAATATGGCTCTGTGCTCAGGCATCACCTCTGGCAGGGTTAGGGGGTAATATGGGATACTGGGCGGGAAATGGTGGTCACCATGAGCAAGGCAAGTACCTTGTCTGCTGAGTTATCTATCATCCTATCACCCCCTAAAAGAATTTCTGGTTACCAATTGACCCAAATATTACCATTAGATTCCAATATTGAAAATGAATAAAGGTCTGACTGAATTAAGAAAAGCTTAAGAATAGAGTCAACACTATCTTCAAAGATTGGCTGAAGATAGAGTGGGGTAAGGAGTGGTAAAAAGCAGATGAGAGTATTCTCGGTTCCCGTCTTGATATTCACAAAGAGTTTCTACCCAAGAGACTGGTTCGGCAACAAGAACATGCACTACTCTTATCCTCAGGCAAAAAGTAAACTTACGGCCAGACACCAAGAATGCAGAAGCCGCCATCAGCACGAGGAATCCTAAGAACTTCATGGTGGTAAACTGGGAAGCAGGCAGTGGGATAGGTAATGCTCAAACCTAGCAGATGATGAGACTGCTCCAAGACACCTGATATTATATAGGCAGAGGTGATCAATCAGCTGTCAGATCTAAATCCATGTCAGTAAGGAGGATATGTTGGTGTCAACAACCAGAGGCTGTTTATAAAGATCAGAACATTATTAGCTCCTTAATTCTGGCACAACTTTTCTCCAATGCTTCCTCTAATTGTGTGAAAGCAATGACACCATGATTATTGGCTCACCTGACCTGATGGAGAATTCCTTACTAGCCTATTCACTCTTCTCAACTCTTCAGTGTTGCTTTTAAAACGTTTCAAGTTGTCTGACTCTATCCTGTTTACCACATGTTTTCTATAAGGAATAGAACTTAATCAGAATAGAAATTATTGGTCTAAGAACTATACTCTGGAACTCGATTGTACATTATATAATTTATGGCCTGACTCAAACACCTAACAATTGCATCTTTTTTTAACATAGTCAGTAATATGGTAGTGAGCATTGGGGCACATGCCATGCCTCCAAAGCAAAGTAAAAATGACATCTGCAGTCTGGAGCAATAGTAGAGCAGGCTGGACACTTCTCTTGCACATGATCAGCCTCAATTTGTTCCCCCAATTCCCCATAGGGTTCCCATGCACTTCCAGATGTGTTTCATGAGAGTAAATCCAGGAGTGATCCCTGAGCATGGCTGTGTGTGACTCAAATCTAGTGAATGAAAAGATATGAAAACTAAGAGGTAACATTATAAGGAATGCTTTTCTAAGAACTCAGATCCTGTGCCTCATTGAACCTTCAGTTGGGTCATAGCAGTGAGCAATAGGCCCTTATAAGATCTTGGAAAATTCTATGGGTGTTTTTATTTATTGGCTTGTTTATTTTTAATCCTCTAAAATGACAAAGAAGACAACACTTGTCTAAAGAAACCTACTCAGAGATATAGTTAGCAGTAGAACTCTTTTGCCTTTCTGAAATCCAGAGTTTGATAACCAGTGCACAATAAACAAAAGATAAAAACGAAACATAAAATACAGCAACAAAGGTAAAGGAGTTGCCATAATAAACAAATAAAATATAGGGGATAAATAGATCTATATATTGATATTAAGAAAATAAAATTTGGATCACATTTTGCAGTCATCTCTGCCATCAGTAAATATAATCTTATTTTAATTGATTCAGACATATAAGTGAGATATATTAATATATTTCCTCCCTTAAATTAAAATAAATTTAAGCATATTTAATATATTTATTTTAGTTATTTATTGAAAACTTTGACTCCACCATTAATGCAGGGAGCTGCATTAACATATGCCTCAGAGATTTGGGCCCTACAAAAGTAGGATAAGAATGCTATCCGGATCTCCCAACGAAGAATAAGAAAAGCTATGCTTGAAATATCATGCCTCACTCAAGTGAGAGAAGGAATCCAGAGTTCCGACCTCCATTGACCATTGAGAGTCAGGGAAACAGTCCCATTGGCCAAGGTGTTGAAAATCAGATGGGCCACCCTTAAGAATATCATGAGACAATTAGAGTGGGAAGGAACAGGAGTGAAGATAGATGGTTGGCAACTACACCACCAACACTTCGCTGATGACATCATCCTAATATGATAAAATAGGGAATAAAATAGCTTCAAATAGAATAAGTTATTTATTTCTATAACCTTATTTTATTGATTATTTTTAACCCCACAAGAATAAAAAAAAACTGCTTCAAATTGATATGTAAATTGTATAACATTAATTTGACACAGAAATAGAAGAGGAAGTGTTTCAATGAGAAGCAGCTATCAAAAGACTGTCTAATTAGATATTATTTGAATTTGAAGGTGACCAGCTGTGGAAGTAGCTCAGTGGTATGTTAAAGAAATATGAACTCTTTTAGTGTGAGTCCCAAAATATAGAAAATCATAACTTTCATCTTTCTAGCAAAAGAAAAAGTGTACACTAAAGTGCGTTGAGAGCATGTCATTAAGGTGAAAAATTAAATCAAGACACTTATAAAACTGACAATAAAGAGAAGCTTAAGTACATCTGAAAGATTTCCATGCTGTTTTCCACTCTTCTCTAACCTTTCCCTCACTATACATACTATGACCCTTGCACTGAGCAGACTCTTTTAGACTTCCTTGGATGACAAAGATGCCTAATTTGTCAATGAAACTAAGGTGAAGAACAAAGTTGATGTAAGTAGTTGTGAACTGTGTAGACAGAATGGTTCCCAATGCTCAGCTGAAGCCCTAAGGGCAGGTTTCTCAAGGTTCTAGGACTCACTATTGATTTTATTGAAATTGAGAAATCAAAGGGAGAACTTCCAAATAGTGTGACTTCCAAATAATGTAACTCCTCACAATTGTGACTTCCAATAGTGTAACTTCCGAATAATCTATAGGTATTTGATTCATAACACTATGTGTGATAATATTTTCCCAATTATGAAATCATGTTCCTTGGTGGTTGCTAAAGTTTTGACTGTAAAATTTTTAAATAAAATATGAAATAATACCATCAATTCCAAAGGGATCAAAAATAATAAAAATAAGTTTAATGTAATGCTGTTATGACACCAGCATATGCTGATTCCAAAGGCTAAAAAAGATAGAACAGGAAAGAAAGGTGCAATACAATCATAACACAAATACGAAGGAGAAATTATGAGCTCTGAAAGACCCAAGGTAATCCAATGATAAATATTACGGTAATAATGTTGTTCTCGAGAATGCAAGATATGATGATTATTTGGAAATCAACCTTTTACCTACCACTTTTCAGTTCCTTCATAAAGATCATAACAAATTTAGTGAGTTTTTCAAAAGGTATAGTCTAATGTTTTTGAAGGTCAAGAATCCAAACTGAATCCCACCATGCAATAAAGAATATTGATGCTGTGTCTTGTTCTCAACCCCTCTATGGATCAAGCACCTTAACAATTTCTAGAAGCTGCTCACTTGTCTTGGCTCACAGACTTGCAGCCTCTTTCCACTCACAAACCAGAAACGGATGCTTAAGTCTTTCTTACCTTTACTTCAGATGCTATCTCAATACTACCAATATGCAGCCGGGAGAGCTTTTTAAATAAAAAGATGCTATATACAAAAGTATCCATATGGATACAAGAAATCTCAGAGGTTTTTA
This sequence comes from Cryptotis parvus, assembly GCA_021461705.1. Classification (NCBI taxonomy): domain Eukaryota; kingdom Metazoa; phylum Chordata; class Mammalia; order Eulipotyphla; family Soricidae; genus Cryptotis; species Cryptotis parvus. The sequence continues at coordinate 35,181 of JAJIBD010021286.1, forward strand.
TTTAATAGAATCATGAGTATATTTTCCTAAGTGTAAATTTCATACTGATATAATGACAAACTATCAACTGCTTTCCTTAAAATAAAAAATTAAAGGCAAAGAGAATACAGCCGGTAGAGCATTTGTCTTAAATGTGGCAGACTCGGTTTCCATCCCTGGCACCTAGAACCCACCTAGAATGATCTCTGAATGTAGAGCCAGACACACTCCTTGAACACCACAAGGATGGCCAAAAACAAAGAAAAAATTTGAAATTTTGATATTGGACAAAGGAATAACTCAGGTGGTGAGAGGGCTGCCATGCAGGTGTGAGGCTTCACATACAATCCCTGGCACTGCGCTACACACTGAGCACAATCACAGTGGCACTGATATTTGACATCCCAATAGAATGTTCATTCTGTAGTCACCACAATCTACTGCGAAATCTGCATTCATTGCAGCTACAAAGGTAAAGGAATTTCACAATAGACAAAAAATAAGCATATAAATATAAGTGTATATTAATATTAACAAAATACAATTTGGAGCACATTTTTCCTGTTTTCTCTGCCATCAATAAATATCATCTCATTTTAATTGCCAAAGTTACATAGGCAAGATGTAACATCAATTTTCCTTTCTGAAAATAGAGTACATTTAAGCATATCACATACATTTGTTTCATATATTTATTGAAGAATTTCTGCAATTATTTTTATTCAGATACTTTAATATATTGTAATATATTTAATAAAATTTAATATATTTTCTGTTCTTAACATTTGAAATATTTATAATAGGCAAGAAATATAATCTTTTAATAATTTTTAAAAATTTTAATAATTTTAATAAAATTTTAATAATTTTAAAAAATCTTGGTTTTGTCTAACATACATCCTTTCAATGTTATTCATAATCTATTTTAGATATTTTAAGTCCAAATATTACTACCACTGTTTAATTTCATTATCACAGTAATCACATCGAAAATCAGATGGGCTGGACATGTAAGGCGATTTGGAGACAACCGCTGGACTAGAACCGTTACCGACTGGATCCCATGGGATGTCAAAAGATCACGTGGCCAACCACCTACAAGATGGTCAGACTTCCTTGTTAAGACCCTGAAGGAACGGTTTGAGGCTCTTCATATTCCTGAATCAACCAGATGCCATTGGGCTACATTGGCACGTGTAGGGTCCAATGGAAATGTTACTGGCGCCCGCTCGAGCAAATCGATGAATAACGGGATTCAAGTGATCAAGAGATCAAGTGATCACAGTAAACAATTTTAAAAGCTATCTTAAACAAACTTTAAAACCACATAATAGGGATAAATTGTACAGTGGTAAGGTTTTTGTTTTGAATATGGAAGACGCTGGTTCAATCTTTGGCACTTCATATTGTCCCTGGAGTAGGTCCAGGAGTGATTCCCCCAACACAGAACCTGAGAAAGCCCTGAGAAACAGCTGGTGTGACTCAAAAGTCATAATGTGAAAAACAGAACAAAAAAAATAACATGTAGTGATTATCTTAAATTTGTATCACTCCCTCAATGCAGACATCACCTTGCTTACTAATCTGTGGAATACTGCACGGTGACAAACCTGGTACAGTCAGTACTATACACTCTAGCCTGACAACCTATGAAAGGAATATAATGTCAGAAAACATACATGGTTGCTTATGTAAACACCTTTAATAGGATTATCAGGCAGGCAGTCCAAAATAGACTTATCTCTAAACAGAAGTTAGGAAATAAGTCCTGAACTGTGATTAATTGAAAGGGTACACACTAAGTTTCAACACGTTTGGAATTATCTACAGACTAAGAAGGGGTAGACACAGTTTATAACAAACAATAGGAGTGTAGAGAGCTTGGGGGGAATAGGAAGTCCAATAATATCTGGTGTATGAGAGTTAGTGAGACCAGACCACTACTATCAGAGCAGCTTGTGGTGTCAGTATGTGTGCTAAAGTGACTGTCCATAACCAAAGGTATTTTTATTTTCTTGTCAACTTTTTTTTTTTGCTTTTCGGTCAACCCAGCAATGCTCAGGGGTTACTCCCTGTTTCGGCACTCAGGAATTACACCTGGCGGTGCTTGCGGATCATATGGGATTCCAGGGATTAAACCCAAGTCAGTCGCATACAAGGCAAATTCCCTACAGCTCTGCTATTGCTCAAGCCCATTCTCATTGACTTACAATTTGTTTTAAAAAATACAATATCTTCAGTATTACGTCATCATCACTTGATCATTTGATTGCTTGACATCCCGTTATTCATCGATTTGCTCAAGCGGGCGCCAGTAACATTTCCATTTGACCCTATTACGTGCCAGTGTAGCCCAAAGGCATCTGGTTGCTTCAGGAATATGAAGAGCCTCAAACCATTCATTCAGGGTCTTGATGAAGAAGTCTGACCATCTTTAGGTGAGTGGCCACGTGATCTTTTGACATCCTGTGGGATCCAGTCGAAATTGGCTCTAGTCCAGTGGTCATCTCCAAATCACATTACATGTCCAGCCCATCTGATTTTCGATGCCTTTGCAAATGAGACAGCGTCCCTAACTCTGGAATAGCTACAGAGGTCTGAACTCCAGATTCCCTCTCTCTCACTTGAGTGAGGAGAGATATTCCAAGTATAACTCTTTCAATTCCTCTTTGGGAGATCCGAATAGCATTCTCATCCTGCTTTCGTAGGGCCCAGGTCTCTGAGACATATGTTAAAGCAGAGAAAATGGTGAAGTTAAAGAGATGTGCCTGGAGCCAGAAGTTCTTTTGTCTTTTTTTGCTATTTCTTCAATGTTTTTCAAGGCATTGCATGCTGCTCTCTTCCTCCTGTGCACCTCAGGTTTTAGGTCTTTCATTATGTTGAGTTCTCGACCTAGGTACACATAACTGCTGCATTCAGAGATGTTTGTTCCATTGAGAGTGAATGGGGCCTCTGGAACTAGTTCATTTGTCATGAACATAGTTTTGTTGAGATTCAGCTGTAGACCTATATTTCCAAATTCTTGGTCGAAGTCAGTAGCATATGTGCTGCTTGGCTAATGTTTGGTGTTATTAGAATGATGTCATCAGAGAAGCTGAGGTGGTGTAGTTGCTGACCATTATATTATATTATTATATAATATAATGCTATGATATATAATATAATACGATATTATTATATAATATAATACTATATTATTTTATATTATATTATATTAATATGCTGATGTTATATTATAGCATTACATAATATGTAATGCTATACTATTAGCCTCTCATGCTCATATGATATCTAATTGTACCATCCTGCCATGGAAGTTCTAGTGGCCTTCTATCACCAAAATAACCACAAACTTTATTCTCTGCCCCTTCCCGTTACTAATTAATAACATTTTCATTGGGTCTAGGAGTTAACTGCCCTTCCTGAAGAAACTGCTTCTTGTGGCCATGCAGTCACCCTGTTTATTTGGAGGACAGGAACCTGCATCTTTTAGCCTGCTGCCTTGCACTTTACAAAGCTCTTTCTCTGCTTGTCACTCAACTCACACCACACTCCACTCTCACAATCCAGAATTGGAATCTTCTGTCATCTGAACAGCATCAACTAAGACCGCTGTGAATCGATGAGTTCAAGAGAATACTCGGTGTTGGGCTCCAATCTGCTCTTTCTGGGTTTCAAACCTAGGTCTTCACAGGACTCAACCTGAGTCTGGGACTCGAACCGAGACTTATCTCAACACTCAACCTTAGGTCGGGACTCAAACCCAGATTTAGGGCTCAAAACTGAGGCCGGGACTCTGACCTGGACTTCTCTCAGGACTCTAACCTGAGGCAGGGACGCTAACCCGGACTTTCTGACGCTTCATTTTGGGTTGATATTGTTTTTGAAACCCTGTTTCGGGTGGCTGTTTGCCAATCAGAGGGATCCTGGATGGGCCCCCAAATCTTGGAGCCCTCGCTCCGTTTGTCCGCTTCCCCACTCAGATGTCAAAGAACCACACTCATAATGCAATAACACAATTTGTAAGAGAAGAGAGAAAAGAGAGAGAAAGAGAAAAAGAACCTGCTATGGAGGCAAGCTATAGTAGGGGGTATGGAATCGAGGACATTGGTGGTGAATAATGGGCACTGGTGGAGTGATGGGTACTGGAACACTGTATGACCAAAACCCAAATATTAACATCTTTGTAACTGTATATCTCATGGTGGTATAATAAAATGTAAAAAAGAAGAAAAGAAAAAGAAAATGTGGGTTTGGTTCCTGTTATTTTTAATTTCTTTTGTATATGATATATACAACAACATATACAATATAAAATTTCAATCTTTATCTCCACAATTGGAATTGTGTCCTCTTGGTCTTTTATGGAAAGGTATTGGGTGTTGTTAGCTCTCAGACACTGTGGAATATATCCTCTCCAGAATGGAAGGTCTAATTTGTTGTGAGGCTCTGCTGGGGTTGTGGGCCAGGGCTATAAACTGCCATCCCTCCCGGGCTCCTCATGAGCGGCTGGGCACAGGGAGAACCTGTAGCAGCTGTGTCCCATGTCTGTGAGTGGGGCTTACAGACATGGCTGTGCCCAGCCGCTCACGAGGCGCCCGGGAGGGATGGCAGGTTCTAGCCCAGGCCGCCACCCCAGCAGAGCCTCACAACAAGACGACCCCCCCCCACGCTATGAAGGCCTCCATTTTCCACATCCAGACTTTTCCCTCGCCAGAACTCCATCCAGCAGACCAGCCTATCACAGCCCGGCTCATCGAGATCCACCCTGCAGCAGTCTTTTTTAATCCGGCCCTAGTATGCTGATCCAGAGACTCACAGACATGGGGCAGAGCTGCTACTGGCTCTCCCTCTGCCCAGCCACTCACGAGGCGCCCAGGAGGGAAGGCAGGTTCTAGCCCTGGCCCGCCACCCCAGCAGAGCCTCACAACAAGCCAGACGACCCTCCTCTCCATGAAGGCCTTCATTTTCCACATCCGGACTCCCCCTCATCAGAACTCCACCCAGCAGACCAGTCTATCACAGCCCAGCTTGTGTGGCCACTTGCAGCCGCATAGTACATCAATAAATGCTGGATTTTGCAATGACTACAAGAGTATGTTACCCGCACGGCAGAGCCTGGCAAGCTACTTGTGTCGTATTTGATATGCCAAATACCAGTAACAATTATAGACCTCATTCCCATGACCTGGTGGAATTGTTTGAGGCTCTTCATGTTCCTGGAGCAAGCAGGTGCCCTTGGGCTCTACTTGCATGAGACATGTCATATGGAGATGTTACTGGTGCCCGCTCGAGCAAATCGATTATGAACGGGAAGACAGTGATACAGTGTATATGATGTATACAGTTGGACTACAACAGTTACCTACTGGATCTCACGGGATGTCAAAAGATTACATGACCACCCACCTAAAAGATGGTCAGACTTCTTTGTCAAGACCCTGAATGAATGGTTTGAGGCTCTTCGTATTCCTGAAGCAACCAGAAGCCATTAGGCTACACTGGCACGTGATAGGGTCCAATGGAAAAGTTACCAGCTCCTGCTGGTACCAAATCGATGAATAATGGGATGGCAAGTGACCAAGTGATCAAGTGATAAGATGTATGGGTGATAATTCTCCTAAATCTTCCCACTTTGCCTTTGAATGTAGAGCTATTGTTGGTATTTGTTCAATTTTGCTATTGTCTTAAGGAAACCAGACTCTCCCAGTATACCATTTGTGGTTCTCACACTTTCTGCTGTAATCTCTGAAGTCTAAATTGACATAAAAGGTTGGAAATATAAACTTTCTTGTAGGCAAGAGCTAATGAAAAAATAGAGATACTATTTAGAATATATTCTTACTTTTTCCTCTTCCTTTTGTTCCTTTCCCCTCTAGCATGTCTTTCACATCTGCTTATTTATGACATAAAACATATTGTGTCTACCTGTTACTGTGTGAAAAACCCGTCATGCAGTTCAGTAGGAATTTCCATGCTATTTCTTTCAGCAGTTCCTGTAAATATGAAACATTCTCGGATTGTCTTTTCGTGCTTAGGCCAAGTAAAAAACCATATTTTTCTGTCAGTCTCCTAGACTTAGAGGGATGTTGCAAATTCTTTCTATCTGTCCAAGATCATGGAGGAATATGAGAGGACAATTAGTATTCAGGTTAAAAGCTATGACAAAATTGGGGTCCGGAGCGGTAGCACAGCAGGGAGGACGTTTGCCTTGCATGCTGCCTACCTGGTTTGATCCTTGCCATCCCATATGGTCCCCTAGCACCGCCAGGTTAATTCCTGAGTGCAGAGCCAAGAGAAACCCCTGAGCATTGCAGGGTGTGACCACCCCAAAAAAAAGCAAAAAAAAAAAAAGAAGAAAACCATGTCATTTACATTGTTTTTATATTCCGCGGCTGTGGCCAGGGCGCTCTGGGCAGGCGGCGGCGGCAGGGAAGGCATCCAGGATGCGGTGCGGAAGCCTGGCATCTCCATGTGGCGGCAGCTGGACGGGGCTATGGCCAGCAGCTGCGACGGCAGCGGCAGGGCAACCTGAGGGCGGCCGGGCGCCATCTTCGAAGCTCCTCATGGCCAGGCCAGGCCTGGCCTGGGCCCAGGAGTGGCAGGGGCGGAAGCTCGGCACCCAGTAACTTTTCAGATTACTTTGTCATCTGCTGGCTGTACACTGAGATGGCGTTGGAGCGAGATGAGCTATGGGCATTACGCCAGTACATACAGGCTTTTAAAGCCAGAGATGGTCGCAGCCCTTTCATTTCAAGTACAACTGAAGGAGAAAATTTTGAGCAGACACCATTGAGACGAACATTCAAACCCAAGGTCCTTGCAAGATACCCTGAAAATGTAGAATGGAATTCTTTTGACCAGGATGCAGTGGGAATGTTACACATGCCAAAAGGACTGGCATTCAAGACCCAAGCCGTTCCTCAGGACCCCCAGTTCCATGCCTTTATTATCATAAGGGAGGATGGCTCTAGGACATTTGGGTTTGCCCTCACTTTTTTTGAGGAAGTGACTAGCAAGTAGATTTGCAGTACAATGCAGACCCTTTACCACATGCATAATGCTGAGTATGATTTCTACACGCTTCTGATGATGTCAGCCACCACAGTGGCCTGGAGGATGGTGAAGGTATTCCTGGGACCAAGATGCAGCGTTTCAACTCCTACGACATTAGCCGGGACACACTCTACGAGTCTAAATGTATGTACCTCATCACGCCCATGTCCTTCATGAAAGCATGTTGGAGTGCACTGGGACAATTCCACCAGGCAGTCACTTCGCCTCAGCCCCCTCCACTGCCCCTTTGAGAGCTACATATGCAATGTACTGGATGAGGTGCCACCCCCACCTCCTGGCTGATCCTTGAAATTTTCTGGGGTTTATGGGCCGGTAATCTGCCAGAGACCAACTACGAATGAGCTTCCCCTGTTTGACTTTCCTGTCAAAAAAGTCTTTGACTTGGGGTCACTTGGGGTGGAAAATGTGTTCCAGAATTTTACCTGTGCCCTTCTGGAGTTTCAAATCATGCTCTACTCACAATGGAAGTTAATGCTTATTAGAGTTCCTTTTTTGCATAGAGCCTCCATTTTTTTAATAGCAGATACAGTGAATGAAGTTATTGTGTCAGGTAGATGGTGAAAGAGTTGATTAAATAAACAAAATCTATATCATGTAGGTTGTTAATAGTCTATGGAGAAGATGTAATTGATGGAGGTGAGAAATAATATAGCCGGTAAAATACTTGTACCTTGCTTGAGGCAACCCAGGTTCAATACTGAGTGCCCAGGGCACAGACCTGGGTAAACACTGAATAGTTGGGTTGTTCCTCCTACATAGCCTTCACTCCCTTCAGACCCCCTTTGGTCCGGCCCAGGTATGCTGATCCAGAGACTCACAGACATGGGGCAGAGCAGCCATCTGCTCTCCCTGTGCCTAGCCACTCACGAGGCCTCCGTGAGGGATGGTGGGTTCTAGCCTTGGCCCATGACCACAGCAGAGCCTCGCAACAACCCAGACGAGCCCTCCACTCCATGAAGGCCGCCATTTTCCACATCGGGACTTCCCTCTCATCAGAACTCCACCCAGCAGACCAGCCTATTACAGCCCAGATCATCAACACCCAGCTGCAGCAGTCTTTTCAACTCCACCCAGGTATGCTGATCCAGAGACTCATAGACATGGGGCAGAGCTGCTACCAGCTCTCCCTGTGCCTAGCCACTCATGAGGCACCCAGGAGGGATGGCGGGTTCTAGCTCTGGCCCGCCACCCCAGTTGAGCCTCGCAACAAGCCAGGCGACCCAACCCCCACTCCATGAGGGCCTCCATTTTCCACTTCTGGACTTCCCTCTCTTCAGAACTCCACCAAGCAAACCAGCCTGTCACAGGCCAGCTCGCGTGGCCCCAAGTGCCCGCTGTTCATCAATAAATGCTTTATTTAGAGGTGACTACAAGAGTATGCCACCCACAAGGTAAGCCTGGCAAGCTACCAGTGTTGTATTTGATATGCCAAATACCAGTAAAAATTATATTAGGTCATTCCCAAGGGAATGACCTAATATAATGGTTTGAGACTCTTTATGTTCCTGTAGCAAGCAGATGACCTTGAGCTCTACTACATGAGACAGGTCGTATGGAGATGCTACTGGTGCCCTCTCAAGCAAATAGATGATGAACAGGAAGATAGTGATAGTGATAGTGATAGTGATAGTGATAGTGATAGTGATAGTGATAGTGATAGTGATAGTGATAGTGATAGTGATAGTGATAGTAATGGGAAAGGAATCTTTGCTCCAAGGGATCACTCACAGGTGCAGGGGAGGGGCCACGCTGGCTGGTCTTGGAGCGGAGGTTTGGGCTCCTCCGCCCAGAGATCCTGCAAAAGTGAACTGATTTCAAGGAGAGCAACATATCATTCACAACTTAATTTCTATAAGTGAGGTTTAAGTTTGATTGTTGCTAAATCTTTTCCTGTAAATGATTTGGGTATTTGCTTTCAATGATGTATATAAGCAAGAAGACATTATAAAAGAGCTAACAAGTATATTCTTAGGATTTTCAATGACACTGCAAGACTTGACTGGAGAGTGAAGTGAGAATGGTATGAAGTGAGAATTATATGAATGGACTTCCAGTGGCCTTGCTGTGTAGAATTGACTTTCTGGAGGGCTCAGTCTTTTCCCTCCTAGCAGGCTGATCTGCCTTAGTGAAAAGTGAAGGGTAGAGGGTGGGAGGGGAAGAGGTGAAAGGATGGTGAGGTGCCATTTGAATCCTGGAGTCTGTTGGACGTGAGCATGTCTGGAGCCGAAGTACCTCAGGGCAACAGCGCAGCATGGGGCAGAGAACACAGAATTCCAGGATTCTGAGGAGCCTCCATTCATTCCTTGAATGCAAACACCCCACAGAGGATGCTGTGGTGACAAGGCCGCGGGAGTCCATCAGGAGGGAGGAATGGAAATGGAAAGTTCAGACCCACACTCTGGAGCATGCGCAGAACCCTGAGTCTCTAACTGGGAGCATTAGCGCTGGCATAGCAGGAGGGGGTAGGGCACTCTCTGTGCTCTGCAGCAGGTGTAGAATTTATTTACATTCTTATTAGTTTGTTTATTTTTATAATTTTTTCTTCTGAGTCAAAAAGATATTATGTTTGGGCCAGAGCGATAGCCCAGGGGGTAGGGGCGTTTGCCTTGCACGCGGCCGGCCCATGCCAGCCCGGTTCGATCCCCGGCAACCCATATGGTCCCCAGAGCACCCCAGGGGTAATTCCTGAGTGCAGAGCCAGGAGTAACCCCTGAGCATTGCCAGGTGTGACCCAAAAAGCAAAAAAAAAAAAAAAAGAATTTTTAACTTGGAGAATTTTCTTAATGAAAACGTAGATACTTTCCCAGATGTCAGAATAAAATTTGTATTTGTTGGTTCTAGTTGGCAATCTCAGTGTTAAGTGATTTCTAGATGAACAGTCTTAGGAGATGCTTAAATTATTTCTTTATAAAGACCATTCAGGATACCTTCAGAGCACAAATGCTCTGAAATTTTACAGCAGATTTACTGGATGCAGGGCAAATGAATATGGTGCTGTGTGAGCTTCTCTTATAGTCTTGTGTACCCCTCAATCTCTCAGAATCACTACTTGACCATGAATAACATAAAGAGTAATGATTTTGCAACCATATTACCTAAACTATAATAAAAATATTTTAAATGAAAAAAAAGATATTATGCTTTAAGAATCTGTTGCAAGAATAATTATGGGAAGTCAGATATTATTAAACTCATTCTTGACAATTTGTTTAGATACCTTAAATTAATTGAGTCTGGCTGCATAGGAGTGGAGTTGACCAACTTTTAATTCTTGTGAATATTTTTTGTCTTGAAATCTTTCATTCTTCCTTTAAAAATCTCAATTAGAACATGAGGCTGAAATAAAAGTATGTTTTTTTTCCGCCCAACTTTAAGTTTATACATGAAGGTTAAAAACACCAACAAAATCATTTAGTGTATTAAGGTTCATAATAGTATGTATGAACACTATCTTGCAATCCTAAGATAATGGAAAATTGGGTCACAAAATTTTTTTAAACTTAAAAAAAAAAGCTCATTTGGAGACCAACAAAAAGGAGCCCAACCCAGGAGGAAAGAAGGAAATAATAAAACTTAGAGAAGAAATCAATGAACTAGAAACCCAAAAACAATCCAAAAATTAACGAAACCAAGAGCTGGTTCTTTGAAAAAAAATAAACATGATTGACAAACCACTGGCAAGACTTGTAAGGGCAGGGAAAGAGAGATAAGGTACATTGAAGAAAACATAGGAGAAGCGGCTCTATGACATCGAAACGAAAAGTATCTTTAAAGACGACACACCACTGACCAAGCAAATGGAAGCAATGATAAAAAAATGGGATTATATAAAACTAAAAAGCTTCTGCACCTCAAAAGAAACGGTGACCAAGATACAAAGACAATTCACAGAGTGGGAAAGGATATTCACCCAATACCCATCTGACAAGGGGTTAATATCCAGGATATATATCAGGCACTGGTAGCACTCCACAAGAAGAAAACAGCCAACCCCATCAAAAAATGGGGAGAAGAAATGAACAGAAGCTTCCAAAAAGAAGAAATTTGAATGGCCAAAAGGCATATGAAAAAGTGCTCTTCATCTTTAATCATCAGGGAGATGCAAATCAAAACAACAATGAGGTACCATCTCACCCCACAGAGACTGGCACACATCCAAAACAGCAAGAACAACCGGTGCTGGCGTGGATGTGGGGAAAAAAGGGACTCTCATCCACTGCTGGTGGGAGTGCCGACTGGTCCAGCCCTTTTGGAAAACAATATGGGCATTCCTCCGAAAGCTAGATATTGAGCTCCCATTTGATCCAGCAATAGCACTCCTGGGAATATACCCGAGAGACCGAAAAACACATAGCAGAAATACTATCTGTACTTCTTTATTCATCTCTGCGCTATTCACTATAGCTAGAATCTGGAAACAACCTAAATGCCCGAGAACAGAGGACTGGCTAAAGAAACTGTGGTTCATCTACACTATGGAATACTATGCGGCTGTCAGAAAGGATGAAATTATGAAATTTACCTGCAAATGGATGGACATGGAGTCTATCATGCTGAGTGAAATTAGTCAGAAGGAAAAGGACAGATATAGAATGACTGCATTCATTAATAGGATGATGATAGATACCAGTGTTTTAATAAATATGGGAAATGGTAATGGCAGATTAAAACTCACCACTGAATATACACAAAGAGACTTAAGTGATAAACTCTAAATATCTGCAGGGCTAGCCACAATGTGTAAAATAAGAGGGAGAGAGATGCAGAGAGAGAGAGAGAGATAGAGAGAGAAAGAGAGGAAACTGGGGTACCTGCTATTAAGGCGGCTTGGGGGATGGGAGGGAGAGGGGGTGCATTGGTGGCGGAAATGGGGCACTGGTGGAGGGGATGGGTGCTGGAATACTGTATTACCAAGAACCAATTATGAACACCTTTGTAATTGTATGTTTCATGGTGGTATAATAAAAAGAGAACCTAAATAAACAGAATCATATATAAAAATGGGGACATAACAACAGAAAACACAGAAATCCAAAAGATCATCAGAGATTACTTTGAGAGCCTGTATTCCATGAAACATGAGACGTAAAAGAAATGGATATATTACTGAAGTCCTATAACCTCCCATGACTAAAACAAGAAGACCTGCAATACCTGAATAAGCCTATCGCCATCGAGGAAATTGAAACAGTAATTAAAAAGTCTGCCCAAACACAAAAGTCCAGTTCCAGATGGATTCACTGGTGAATTCTTCCAAACCTTTAAGGAGGACCTACTGCCGTCCTTTTCAAGCTCTTTTAGGAAATAGTAGAAACAGAAACACTCCCAAACAGCTTCTACAAAGCATATATCACCCAGTTACAAAAAGCAGGCAGAGACAACACAAAAAAGAAAACTACAGACCAATTTCCCTGATGAACACAGATGCTAAGATCTTCAACAAAATACTATCAAACAGAATCAAAAAGATTATATATCATGACCAAGTAGGAGTCATCCCAGGAATGCAAGGATGGTTCAACATTTGCAAGCCAATCAACATAATACACCATATCAATAAGAGAAAAATAAAAAAACATATGATCATATCAACAGACGCAAGAAAGCATTTGACAAGATCCAAAATCATGATTAAAACCCTCCAAAAAATGAGAATTAAAGGAACCTTCCTCAATCTAGTAAAAGTCATCTACAAAAAACCTACAGCAATTATCATTCTCAATGGGGAAAGATTGAAAGCTTTCCCCTAAGATCAGGGACAAGACAAGGTTGTCCACTCTCACCACTTTTATTCTATATAGTACTGGAAGTAATTGCCAAATCAATCAGATAAGAAAGGGACATTAAGGGGGCCAGATAGGCAAGGAAGAAGTCGAGCTCTCGCTATTTAATGATGACATGATTTATACCTAGAGAACCCTAAACTCTCTACCAAAAAATCCTAGAAACAATGACAGGGAACAAAAATCAATACTCAAAAGTCATTGACTTTCCTATATACAAATAAATGAAAGAGAGAAGAATGAGGTATTAAGAAAAGGGTTCCATTCACAACTGTGACACAGAAAATCAAATACCTAAGAATCAGCTTAACCAAGTGTGTAAAGGACCTGTACAAAAGAAAAACTACAAGCCGCTTATTCAAGAAATAAAACAGGGCACACAAAATGGAAACACATTACCTTCTCATGGATGAGGAGAATCAACATTGTCAAAATGGCAATACTCCCTAGATCTTTGTATAGATTTAGTGAGGTCCCTATAAGGATACCGTGACATTCTTCAAGAAATTGACAAAACAATCCTGAAATTTGTATGGAATAACAAACCCCTCAAGGATAGCTAGAAATCCTTGGGAAGAAATGATATGAGACATCACATTTCCCAACTTCAATTGTACTACAAACAGCATGTTATTGAAAAAAAACAGACCTGTGAACCTATGGAATAGAGTTGAGTATCATGAAACCATTTTTACAATGTATACATCTAAATTAATGTTTTGGAAAAGAGTGGATTTTATATCTCCTCAAACAATTTTTTCAAAAATGTAAGAGTATAATATATTAGATTACAATGATATTAATATGAAAGTATGGAATGAATCATAAATCTCTGAAAAAATCAAATAAAATGAGAATATTTATGAGACAAAATCACTCAAATAATGTGTCTTATTTTCAATGTCATTAAAATTAACCAAAGAAGCCATATGCACTTCTACTAATTGTTTTCTAAAAACATAGTTGTAAAAGTATTATTCAAGAGTAACAAATCAGCTTTTTTATATTTTATTATATCACCATGAGATATACAATGACAAAGATGTTTGTGTTTGCGTTTTTGTGATACAGTGTTCCAGCACCCATCCCTTACAAGAGTCCATTTCCCACCTATGTCCTGATTCCCTCCCCCTCTCTTAACTGCCTCTATGGTAGGTTCTTTATCTCTTCTCTCTCTGTCTCTCTCTCTCTCTCTCCTCTTACACGTTGTGGATTGCAATACATACATTTAGAGGTTATGTGTATCGTTTTGCATGTTTTCAATGCTCAGTTCTAGGCTGGTATTATCACTTTCACCAATTATTAGCACACTGTTCCCTTCTCTATCTTGCCTAAACTCTGAATCCCACACATTTGTGGTAGATTCAACCTTTGACAAGACCTCTTGATCTGTTTTCCCTTGACTTTCTATATTGATATCATAGTACATATATATATATATATATGTTTATGTATATATATTTATATATATGTATATATAATTGTTCCTTGGAACATGCGACGAAAAGAGGCATCGATGGCGTGGTGTCCTTGTCAACACGAACATGGCTGTAAACATTGATTCATTTGAATGCCTAACAAACCGAATACGACAACTACACTTGAAGAGATGTGGCCCACTGCCAACAATTTCTATCTTCATTGTCTACGCACCAACATCCACATACAAAGAAGATGAAATTGAGAAATTCTACATGGAATTGGAGGAGTTCTATAAAAAGATCACACCTTCTACAAGATCATAGTCGGTGATTTTAATGCCAAGATAGGACCAAGAAGATAGGCTGAAGAACTCCACATCAGGACCCATGGCCTAGAATGGAAAGAACAGGGTGAGAGACTATCTGAGTTCACCATGTCCACCAGACCATTCATGGGAACTCCACAGTTCCAGAAGGCTGAAGTGAAATGTTGGACATGGGAATCCCCTGGGGGACAGTTCCACAATGGAATTGACCACATCATCTTCAATCGACATTTTTGCCTGACCGATGTTGCTGTCATCCCAAAATTCCAAACAGCATCGGACCACCATCTCCTTCATGCGAAATTCTACTTCGTGCAACAGGGAGAAATGGCTGCAAAGTTTAAAAAAGACAACTCCCAGAATGACCATCAACTGGGAACTCTTTGGCACCATTGCAGCAACATGGGAAGATACCACCATTGGCGACATCGATGAAGAATACAACCGACTGGTTCAGCACCTTCATGATTGTGCAAAGAATGCTGAGAGAGAAAAAGCCACAAAAGGATGCCTGTCTCAAAATCTCTCGAGCTCATTCGCAGACGTGGCAAGGCCCGAGCCTCAGGTGACCAAATGCTAACATTCAAGCTTGCAAAGCAGTGCAGAGAAGCGATAAAGGAAGGCCTCAAAGAGAGAAGAGCAGAAATACTGGAAGATGCAGCAGAACCAGGGGAGGAGCATTCACAATGCCCACGTGTCATTCGCAACTATAAAACCAAAATGACTGCCCTCCAACGCCCTGATGTATCTATCACATCTTTCAGAAAGGCAATGGAGAAGATTATCTAAGACTTCTACTCAGATCTCTTGATAGACATGTCCACGTGCCCACATACCAAATTCTGCAGGATGGATATGTTGTTCCCAATGTTTTCCCTTCTGAAATCCGACATGCAATTTCGTCGGTATAGAAGGGAACAGCACCAGGCCCAGACAAAATCAGACCAGAACACCTGAAGAATCGGCCTCCAGTACTCATCAATACACTGGCTCGGCTCTTCACATGCAGCCTGTCTGAATGCAAGGTGCCCTCAAATGGGAAAACCAGCAGGACAGTTCTACTGTTCCAGAAGGGAGACATCCACGACACTGGCAACTATGGCCCCCATCTTCCTGTTGTCTGTCATCTACAAGCTGTTCACTCGAGTTATCCTGAACAGGATTGGTAGAACATTAGATGAAGGACAACCATGTGAGCCAGCTGGCTTCTGAAAAGGATTCAGCACAATCGACCATATCCACATGGTAACCAAGCTCATTGAGGTTTGTAGGGAGTTCAAGTTGCTGGTCTGACTCACATTCATTGATTGAAAGAAGGTTTTGATTCTGTTGAGACCAAAGTGGTCATCGAAGCCTTAGCCAAACAGGGCGTTTAAACCAAATACATCAAGATTCTTAGTGAGCTGTATTACGGATTCACCACCAGAATCTCACCATTTTAAAAAAAAGTGATCATCAATATCAAAAGAGGATTCGGCAGGGAGATACCATTTCACCAAAACTCTTCAGCGCAACCCTCGAGAACATCATCGACAATTAGAATGGGTAGGAATAGAGGAGTGAAGATAGACAATTGGCAACTACACCATCACCACTTCACTGGTGACATTGTTCTAATAACACCAAACATTAGCCAAGCAGTACAAATACTGGCTGACTTTGACGGAGAATGTGGAAAGATAGGTCAAAAAGCTGAGTCTCAACAAAACTATGTTCATAAAAAATGAACTAGTTCCTGAGGCCCCATTACTCTCAATAGAACAAACATCTCTGAATGCAGCAGTTATGTGTACCTAGGTCGAGAAGTCAACATGATAAACGACCTAAAACCTGAGCTGCACAGGAGGAAGAATTCTGTTGCAGGACACCTAAAAGCCTAGACCTCTGCATCTGCCCTGGATTGCCTCCTGCAGGTCACTTCATAGATATGGGGGGTAGTCTGAATGTGACAGTCTTATCTGACCATGTATTCTGTAATGGCTGGTATAAATATTCTCTCATACTACCACAATCATCGTGGGACTAGCTAGATCTTACCAGCATATTTGCCTGGCCACGTTGGATCTCTAAGTAATTAGACCGAGAGAGAAATGCTGTTTGCCTCCAAACAAGCAAGCATGGCTCCCTGATAACTCAAATGCAACTAAAATACAAAACTACCGTGAAGTAGACGAGACTCTTGTGAAGGCTCGGAGAAATATTTAACTGGCATTAGTATTAGTCTTTGGTACAGAGATATGCCATCTCAAAAACCGCCTTCTCTACCCGATAAAAGGCATTTTCAGGCAAATCTTGGCTCAAGACATTAGGTGAGGTGCTGGGAGAAATTACCTGAGGGCATTTGATCCTTCCTGCCAGGGGAAGTTACATTTAGCTTATAGCTTCTCTCAGCTCTGCTAGGAGGGTTTTAATTAGCTCTGGGTCCTTGTAAACAGCCCTATGGTCTCCTGAAGTTGCTACATTTCTATAGAGCTATTTTCCTGTTTTCATCTCTAGATAGCCCAGCCCAGAATGGACTGGGCTGGGGGAGTGGGGCTGATTTCTAGCTATAAAATAAGCTGCAAGAAAAAAGCAGCTCTCTCTCTTTTTTTTTCAATAGACTTTTGACAATTATTGCCACACTGTTCCCTTCTCTGTTTTACCTAACCTCTGCTTCCACACGTTTGAGGTAATTTCCACCTTTGACAAAACCTCCTGATCCACGTTTCACCTGACCTTGGATATTGGTATCATAATATGTATATATATACATATATATATGTATATATGTATATATATATATTTGTCATGCAAATAAATGCAGTCATTCTATATATGTCTTTCTGCTTCTGGCGAATTTCACTCAACATGATCCTCTCAGGAGCTGTAACCACTCCTGTTAGCTGATAGAGAAGATTTGAGCTTATTTTTTGTCATTGGCCAGTATTTTGTCTTTAAGGCATGTTTTTATTTTATTCTGTCAGGCACAAAACTAACAACTTCCATTGCTATATAGTCTTATCATTTCACAAGAATGATTTTTCTAATGGTATGGATCCAACTAGTGCATCAACCTAAAAAGTGTGCTCTGTACTACTGAACCATATCGCTGGTTCCTGATTTGATTATTTTTTCAAAGATTTATTTTTACCCAGAAGTAGAATGATGATGCCTCTTTGACAGACTGTTTTAGCTATCTTCATCTTTATTTCCTCTACAGTTCTTATGTTTCTTCTTAATTACATCTATTTCCATTATAGCCTCATATGAGTCTTCACGTGTAGCGTGTCAGGTAAGATAGGAAGCTTGTCATGAGAAGATAAAAGATCCAGTACTCACCTGTGTCATCATCAGCAACACAGTGAAATTAACAGCTAGACGTGGAACAATTCATTCTGAACAGAAATTGAAAAGCTGCTGAATTGCTCTTCCATAATACAGCAACAATTCTGGTTGGGTGCCTAGGTAACTTATGTGAAGCGGGAGAAGAACGGGAGGAGAAGCCTTGACAAGGGAATCTCTGCTTTCATTCTGTTCAACTCTGCCCCCTGGTGATGCTGCAGAAATCTAGGACTGTGACTGTGAGCCTTGATCCTTGCAGGAGAGAAAGTCAGTCCTGGACCTCCCAGGCCTTTTGGCTTCTCAACTTTCTATCACAGAAAACAGCCTCAGAACATAAACAGTGAAATCAAAACAGCATATTTTTTGAAGATTCCAGAAGAAAGAGAGACAGAGGCAGAAAGAGACAGAGAGAGAGACAGAGAGAATGTGCTCAAGAGAGAAACATGGCTTCTCCAGAATAGACAAAGAGTCCCAGTAGACGTCCCAGAATCTGATCAGAAAATATGAAAGAGTGTGATGTACACATCTCAAGAGGGGATTTGTGGTCACACATGAGCTTGATTACCACATGTGCTTAGCAGCAACACAGCACATGAGTACAAACAGCATATGAGGTCACTTCCTCTGTTTAACATAAGCTTTCAAAGGGTTTCCCCAGCTGCCCCATCTGGGGCTCTCTGGCTAGGTAACAGTCAGTTATCAAGGAAGTTGCCAAGGGATTGAGTTAGAGCAGTGAGTGGGTCTTCTTTGATATTCCTGCTTGGCCTTTGTTCCTGCTGGAGTATCTAATGGTTATGTCAGACTCCTTGAGAACATCTTCCGTCCATGTTAAGATCACTTCATCACTTGATCACTTGATATCCCGTTATTTGTTGATTTGCTCTCGAGCGGCTGCTAGTAATGTTTCCATTTGACCCTATGACATGCTAGTGTACCCCAATGGCATCTGCTTGCTTCAGGAATACAAACATCCTCTGTATTTAGGGCTCTTTGAGGGTCAGGGGAATAAACATTGTTTTTACTGGTTTTGGCATATTGAATAAGCATCAAACAGCTTGCCAGGGTGTGCCGTGCGGGCGGTATACTCTTAGTAGCTTGAATTAGGGGAGCAAACACCTGCAGAGAAGTACCTTAGTGCAAAAAGTTTCAGCATTGTATATACCTAGTTTTTTGTATTATAGAATGTAGACATACGAGGGAAGGTTTAATGAATATAACCTTCATTCTGGTTTTGGATGTAGTCAGGTAACATGAGTATCATTATGGTGGAAATCTTCTTGCTTTATCTTAAAAAAACAGACCAGAGTAAATTTAAAACTGTAATGGTTAAGGCAGCAGTGATCTTGCCTTCCTAAGACATGGGGAATAACAGTGTTTAATTATCTGCACACAGACAGAGGTTTTATTGGTGTGCACATAATTATAAATTAGCACTTTTACATCACTGGAGTATAGCCATGCAGTGAATCTAGATGATACTATTTTATAAATGCTTGTGTCCTAAAGAGACCACCATTTCATATATCAGTTACAGTAAATTATCAGTTATAGTAAATTAACTATAAAAGGCATTTTTCTGTTCTCATTGATCTCTTGATGAAGACCCCACAATGATTCCACTTAAATAATTTTTTCAGGGAAATGGATGCAGTGTTTTGAACAAGTCTTTTAAAACTGCAAGAGAAAAAAAGATAGTCAAATGTGTTCTGTGAATACATGGCTCTATTTTTTGGAAATTGAAAGAAGTAATGAAAGTTAAACTTCACTATGTTAAGTGCAATCCCAAGAGGAATATGGTTTTCATCTCTGGTGGAGAAACAACTAATTTCTTTCCAAACAGATGGAATATGCATCTATGAATGGCAGCCTAGAAAACTAATGAGGAAATCACGTAGAAGCCCACCAAGATCATTGAGAGAAATACAAAATGCTCAACCAATTCAAAAAAATATCAGTAAGTCTCAAAAACTTAAACTCTTCATCAGTTGGCACTGTGTAGGACATTCATTCATGGAACTTATGATTGCCCTCTACTAGACTGAAAAAACTCTGTTTAGACCTATCCTATTTAGTTCTGTTACATAATTTCCATAGTGAATGCTATATATCAGATTAGGAATTCTTTTTAACATCCATAGAGATTTTTATCAGATTTCTTTACATAGTAATGCGGATATTTAAACTGTATATATAAAATAATATTTTCTAAAATATATCCTGTATTCCCTCTGAGGAAAACACACACTTTTATATTTCTATAGACCTATCAGAATATCCCCTTAAGATTTCTTAGCTCACTGCAGTCTATAAATTTTACATTAATAGCATGTATGTATTTCATTGAAATCCTAAAATGCTTTAGTACATAATCACTTATAATATTGATTTTCAAATGTAGGCACCTGTAAAAATAGTTTTCAAAACTTTTTCTTTATAAAGTTATAACTTTGTGGAATCCCTGCTTTACTCACCTATGTATGTGTTCCCCCTCTCTACAATTAAAAAGGACATACTTATTCCATATAGTATAGAAAAGCAAATAGTTGAAGTCATCAAAGCTAAAGATGGCTTATATGACTGAGTTCACGTGGCATAGGGTTGGAGAAAGTTTCTCTAAACACTGATGGAGTGATGCAGGCTTGCAGATGGTGGGTACGAATTTGGAAAAATGTGTCCAAGGAAAATATAATAAATATACTACAGTAAAATATGATCAACAATTAATTCTTCATACCAAAAAAATATTTTAAAAAATGGACTTTGTCCATGCAATCCATATCCAAATTCAGGCAACACACTTCAATGACTTAACATTTGTGTCTGTGTGGAATAATAAATCCCTGGTTTGCCAAACCAAGTCAAATAATAAGAAATTCGGAGGTATCTCACCCCATAGCAAAGCTATACCATAAAGCCATATTGACCAAAACAGCATGGTACTGGAACAAATATAGATTCCCTGATTGATGCACATACTTTGGTCTTTCCCATGACATTCTACTGTAAACCTCCTTTGAATCAGATTTTCTCTTGGTTCTAACTGTAATACTAAGAAATCTTGAAGTTGCTGACTCAGTTTAGCTCAACAAATGATTCTGTTCTTTATCAGAAACTAAAGAAATAAACTATTTCTGATTTCACCTTCCAGGTGAATTCCTGACTGAGTAATTCTTTGTTAATCCCTAATTCTTGCTGAAAAAGAAAGGAAAGTTCACTGTTTGCCCGTAAGACCCCTCACTGAAACTTAGTGTCAGAAGAAAAGGAATTATCTGCGCCCTGATTCATGTTAAACACACCTGGAAATGCCCAAATGTTCAGAACCAAATCTATTCCTGTTCTTTGATTATATGAAGCATGACATTTTGGTTGGTATCTACAGGCTAATTATCCACATAAAATTCAATATTCTCAGAGTAAAATTGTTACACAAATAGCCACAATCCCAGTCTCCACTGATGCTAACTTCATATCTGCTAATTTGATTTTTTTCTCTTTTTCTTTTTCTTTTTTCAGTTTTTTTTTGTACTTGGGTTCTCCAGCCAAAACAAGGGGATTACTTCTGATTCTGAAACAGGAATTTCTGCTGGTGATTCTCAGAGCACCTGGGAAGGTCAGCTGCATAAGGCAACGGTCTAATGTACTATCTCTCTGGCCCCTATTAACTTGATTTCTAAAAAGCAAAAGGAGAGCAAAAACAATGAACACGGCATGAATTTTTCTAACATAACTTTTCCATCCCCAAAATTCTGTTGTTATTTGAAAAGGAAAAGTTAGGATTCTAATGACCCGTAAGAGGAGGAATTACATGTGACAATTCCTTTTACTACCCAAACCACACGATTAGGTTTGTAGGCAGAAGCTGCAGGAATATCAGCAGTCGGACAGGGGCTGATGTGGCCACAGAGGCTGGAGAGGCTGTTGTGTTCGCAGAGGCTGGGGAGGCTGATGTGGCTGTAGAGGTTGGGGTAGCTGATGTGGCTGTTGGAGCAGAAGCGGAACAACACTGTGTGTCAGTATAATCATAGGGACACAAAAATGTAGGAAGAAAAGTTTTCCATAGGGGATTTTTGATTCTTCCCTTCTTGAATGGAATTTTCACAACCTAGTTGGATGTACCATTATCATGTTTAATGTCTCTTCATATCATCCAATTCTGCCATGTCTTTTAACCTTAATACCAATTGTCCTCTCATATTCCTCCAAACAATGACCTTGGAGAGATAGAAAGAATTTTCAATATCCCTCTAAGTCTATGAGTCTAACATAAAAGTATTTATTTTACTCAGGCGTGAAGAAGTCAAGACAATCCCAGAATGTTTCATACTTATAGGGTTGCTGCTGAAATAGCAAGGAAATTCCTACTGAACAACATGATGTGTTTTAACGCAATAAAACTTAGACACAATAATTTTTTACATCATGAGTAAGCAGAATTGAAGGGTAAATACTAGAGGGGAAAGAAGCAAAAGGAAGATGAAAAAGTAAGAATATATTCTAAATAAGATCTCTTTATTTTTCTTTTGGTCCTGGCCTGGAAGGAAGCCCTATTTTTTCAAAACTTTTGAGTCAATATAGTCTTCATAGATTGCAGCAGAAAGTTTGAGAAGCACAGTAGGTATACTGGGACAATCTGGTTTCATGAAGACGATAGTGAAATTGAACAAATATCTAAAATAGCTCTACATTCAAAGGAAAGGGGAACGTTTGGAATAATTATGACCCATACATCAGAAATTAACTTATGACAGGAACAAACCCACATTTTAAATCTACCTCATTAGCTGGACTCTACATCCATCCTCCTACAAACAGCTGTCTCGGGAAATAACTTTTAATTTCATTATGGAGAGGATATATTCCACAGTGTGTGAGGGGCTAAAAAGACCCAATACCTTTAGGTAAAGGACTGAGAGGTCACAATTCCCAGAGTGAAGAATAAAGATTGAAATTTTCATATTGCCTCAATGGACACAGCATATACAGAACAAAGTATACAGATATGACAGAAGAGACAAAGTATGAATAAGTGCGTGATCTAATTCTTGAGTTTCATTCCTAAAATAATACACAAAGGTCATATCAAAAGCAAGTTATTTGATCCTATTCAATTTAACACAATTACAAACCTCATTTCCGTTAAATCCTCTGTGATGTCAGCACCTTCATTCCTACACTAACTTTCAAAATGCCTCATCTCTCTTCATGCTGGAAATAACTGGTCTCTCATGTGCACAATGCTTTTGCTTGCTTCAATATATGATAACTGAAAATTTCTCATTCATTTATGAAATCCTCAATTTGAAGTTAGATAACATTGCCCTTTCTATTTGCTGGGGATAATGAATGATCAATCTAAAATTTATATAAGCCATGTAAGAGACTTTTATGTTTTGCATTTAAGTGTAAGAAGTGAGCACATTTTCTGTGTTCAGAAGATATTTTAGAATCTGTACATAAGGAATAAAATTTTTCTGGACGTTGCTTAGGCTTCCTGTAAAACATCCCCATAATAACTTGGCATAAGGCTGAGATGGAAAACATCATTGCTGAAAGTAACTGAAGTACAAATGCAAACTCACCAGCTGGATCTACTGTTGCATTCTCTGGAAAAGAAAATTATGATATATATGACAATCAATATGATAAATGAGGGTAAAAAATAGGTATAATATTTTAACGTATTAGACTTTATGTATGAGACTTTAACGATTACAGAACTTCAGAGTGATGCTAGAATGGAGAGGTAATAGATGTTTAGAAATAGAAAATCCACAATATTCCACAAGTACAACATGCATACATACATTTTCTCATTCCATTGCTAAAATTCTTTTGGTTTATTTGGGCAACAGACTGTGATGCTCAGAGATTACTTCTGTCTCTGTGCTCAGGCATCACCTCTGGCAGGGCTTAAGGGTAATATGAGATCCTGGGTGGGAAATGAAGGTCACAAGAGCAAGTCAAGTACCCTGTCTGCTGTATTATCTATCGTTCTATCACCCCCTAAAAGAATTTCTGGTTACCAATTAACCCTAATATTACCATTAGATTCCAATATTGAAAATGAATAAAGGTTTGACTGAATTAAGAAAAGCTTAAAAATAGAGTCAATTCTATCTTCAAAGATCGACTGAAGGAGTGGCAAAAAGCAGATGGGAGCATTCTCGGTTTCCATCTTGATAGTCAAAAGAGTTTCTACCCGAGGGACTCATTCGGCAACAAGAACATGGACTACTCTTATCCTCAGGTAAAAAGTAAACTTACGGCCAGACACCAAGAATGCAGAAGCTGCCATCAGCAGGAGGAATCCTAAGAACTTCATGGTGGTAAACTGGAAAGCAGGCAGTGGGATAGGTAATGCTCAGACCTAGCGATGATGAGACTGCTGCAAGACTCCTGAAACTATATAGTCAGAGGTGACCAATCAACTATCAGATCTAAATCTGTGTCAGCAAGGAGGAAATGTTGGTGTCAACAGCCAGAGGCTGTTTTAAAAATCAAAACATTATTAGCTCCTTAATTCTGGCACAGCTTTAACCATTGCTTCCCCTTACCCTATAGAAACAATGATACCATGATTATGGCTCTCCTACCTGCAGGAGAAGTCCCTTACTAGCCTCTTCACTCTCTTAACCTCTTCAGTGTTGCTTTAAAAAAGTTTCAAGTTGTCTGTATATAATTTGTTTACCCCCATGTTTTCTATAAAGAATAGAACTTAATCGAATAAAAATTACTGGTCTACGAACTATATTCTGGAACTCAATTGTGCATTACATAGTTTATGGCCTGACTTAAACATCTAACAATTACACGGAGACAGTGGTGGTGGGAAATAGACACTGGTGGAGGGTTTTGGTGCTGAAACAATGTATGACTGAAGCCCAAACATAAATATCTATGTAATTGTATATCTCACAATGGTATAATAAAATATTTTTTAAAAAGTTAAAAAAAAATAAAATAAAGAAAGTGTTTGATTCTGCTGAGACTGAAGTGGTCATCGAAATTTAGGCAACTTGATGTATTGGTTTTTTTTTTTTTTTTTGCTTTTTGGGTCACACCCGGCAATGCTCAGGGGTTACTCCTGGCTCTGCACTCAGGAATTACTCCTGGCAGTGCTTGGGGAACCATATGGGATGCGGGGATTGAACCGGGCCAGCATGGGCCGCCACGTGCAAGGCAAATGCCCTACCCGCTGGGCTATCACTCCGGCCCGATGTATTGGGTTTGAATGCCCGAGACAACAGGGTGTTCAAACCCAATACATCAAGATCCTTCATGAGCTGTATTACAGATTCACCAACAGGACTCTCACCATTCTACAAGGAAGTGATCATTGATGTCAAAAGAGAGGTTCGGCAGGGTCATACCACATCACCAAAACTCTTCAGTGCCACCCTCAAATGTCATGATCACGATCCACGATCTTCCCGTTGATCATCTATTTGCTAGAGCGGGCACCAGTAATATCTCCATATGTCTTGTCTCATGCCAGTAGAGCCATTTGGCATCCAATAGAATGTTCATTACATAGTCACCAGAATCAACTGCAAAATCTGCATTCATTACAGCAACAATGGTAAAGGAATTTCATAATAGACAAATAAAATAAGCATATAAATATAAGTGTATATTAATATTATACAATATAATATATATACAATATAAGTGTATATTGATATTAACAAATAAAATTTGAAGCACATTTTCCAGTTATCTCTGCCATCAGTAAATATCACCTCATTTTAATTGTCAAGGTTACATAGGTAAGATGTAACATCAATTTTCTTTTCTGATATTAGACTACATTTGAGCATATCACATATATTTGTTTCATATATTTATTGAAGAATTTCTGCAATTATTTTTTCATTAAGATACTTTAATCTATTGTATTTTCTTTTCTTAAATTTAAAGATTTATAATAGGCAAGAAATATAATCTATGAATATTTTATAAAAATCTTGGTTTTGTCTAACACACATGCTTTCAATGATATTCGTAACCTATTTTAGATATTTTAAGTCCAAATATTACTGCCACAGTTTAATTTCATTATCACAGTAAACATTTTTTT
>JAJIBD010021287.1:0-18008 GCA_021461705.1 Cryptotis parvus
CCATCCCGCCACCAGTGCCCATCTCCCACCACCAACGTCCCCGGTTCCCTCCCCCTCCCCCCAGCCCTGCTCCATGGCAGGTTCTTGATTTCTTTCCATTTCTCTCTTTTTCTCTTTTCTTCCCTCCAGACTATGGATTACAGAACATACATTAAAGGGTTGTCATGTGTATCTTTTTGCCTCTATTTAATGCTCAGTTCTAGGTTGGCATTAGTACCCTCAACAATTGTTAGCACACTGTTCCATTTCTGTCTTACCTAGCCCCTCTGACTCCCCCCCGTTTGTGATAATTTCCACCTTTGACAGGACCTCCTGATATATGTTTCACTTGACCTTGGATATTGGTATCATATTATGTACCTATATATTTATGTTATGCAGATAAATGCAGTCATTCTGTATCTGTCTCTCTCTCCTTCTGGCTAATTTCGCTCAACATAATCTTCTCCATGTCCATCCATTTGTAGGCAAATTTTATAACTTCATTTTTTCCTAACAGCTGCATAGTATTCCATTGTGTAGATGTACCAAAGCTTTTTATCCAGTCATCGATTTTTGGGCACTCTGGTTGCTTCCAGATTCTGGCTATTGTGAATAATGCTGCTATGAACATAAAAGTAGGGATGGTGTTTCCGCTGCGTATTTTTGGCTTCCCAGAGTAGATTCCCAGGAGTGGTATCGCTGGGTCAAATGGGAGTTCAATTTCTAGTCTTTGGAGGAAAGTCCATATTGTTTTCCAGAAAGGCTGTACCAGCCGGCATTCCCACCAACAATGGATGAGTGTCCCCTTTTCCCCACACCCACGCCAGCACTTGTTGTTCTTGTTCTTTTGAATATGTGCCAGTCTCTGTGGTGTAAAGTGGTATCTCATTGTTGTTTTGATTTGCATCTCTCTGATGATTAGTGATGATGAGCATTTTTTCATATGTTTTTTGCCATTCGAATTTCTTCCTTGCTGAAGTTTCTGTTCATTTCTTCTCCCCATTTTTTTGATGGGGTTGTTTGTTTTCTTCTTGTAAAGTTCTACCAGTGCCTGATATATCCTGGATATTAACCCCTTATCAGATGGGTATTGGGTGAATATTCTTTCCCATTCTGTGGACTGCTTTTGTATCTTAGTCACTGTTTCTTTTGAGGTGCAGAAGCTTTTTAGTTTCATGTAGTCCCATATGTTTATCTTTTCTTCTAGTTGCTTTGTTAGTGATGTTTCATCTTTGAAGATGCCTTTAGCTTCAATGTCATGGAGGGTTTTTCCTATATTTTCTTCAATGTACTTTATGGATTCAAGTCTGATATTGAGATCTTTAATCCATTTTGATCTGATTTTTGTGCATGGTGTTAGACACAGGTCCAAATTCATTCTTTTACATGTCGCTGCCCAGTTTTCCCAGCACCACTTATTGAAGAGGCTTTCCTTACTCCATTTTAGACTCGTTGCACCTTTATCAAAGATTAAATGATCATGTGTTTGAGGTTGGGTGTCAGGATACTCAATTCTATTCCATAGGTCCACGGGTCTGTTTTTATTCCAATACCATGCTGTTTTAATTACTACTGCCTTGTAGTACAGTTTGAAGTTGGGTAAGGTGATGCCTCCCATCTTCTTTTTCCCGAGGATTGCTTTAGCTATCCTTGGGGGTTTATCGTTCCATACAAATTTCAGGATTGTTTGGTCAATTTCTTTGAAGAATGTCATGGGTATCCCTTATAGGGACTGCATTGAATCTGTACAGAGCTCTAGGGAGTATTACCATTTTGACAATGTTGATTCTCCCCATCCATGAGCAGGGAATATGTTTCCATTTCCTTGTGTCCTCTTTTATCTCTTGGAGCAGTGTCTTGTAGTTTTCTTTATACAGGTCCTTTACACACTTGGGTAAGTTGATTCCTAGGTATTTGATTTTCTGTGGCACAATTGTGAATGGAATTGTTTCCTTAATATCCCTTTCTTCTCTTTCGTTATTTGTATATAGGAAAGCCACCGACTTTTTGCGTGTTGATTTTGTATCCTGCCACTCTACTATATGTGTCTATTGTTTCTAGGAGTTTTTTGGTAGAGAGTTTAGGGTTCTCTAGGTATAATATCATGTCATCTGCAAATAATGATAGCTTGACTTCTTCCTTGCCTATCTGGATGCCCTTGATGTCCTTTTTCTTCTCTGATTGCTATGGCAAGTACTTCCAGTACTATATTGAATAAAAGAGGTGAGAGTGGGCAACCTTGTCTTGTCCCTGATCTCAGGGGGAAGGCTTTCAACTTTTCCCCATTGAGAATGATGCTCGCTGTGGGCTTTTGGTAGATTGGCTGTAACTATCTTGAGGAAAGTCCCTTCAATTCCCATTTTCTGGAGGGTTTTAATCATGAACGGGTGCTGGATCTTGTCAAATGCTTTCTCTGCGTCTATTGATAGGATCATATGGTTTTTATTTTTTCTCTTATTGATATGATGTATTATGTTGATTGACTTGCGAATGTTGAACCATCCTTGCATACCCGGGATGAATCCTACTTGGTCATGATGTATAATCTTCTTTATGAGTCTTTGGATTCTGTTGGCTAGTATTTTTGTTGAAGATCTTAGCATCCGTGTTCATCAGGGATATTGGTCTGTAGTTTTCTTTCTTTGTGTTGTCTCTCCCTGCTTTGGGTATCAGGGTGATATGTGCCTCGTAAAAGCTGTTTGGGAGTTTTTCTGTTTCTTCTATTTCCTGGAAGAGCTTGAACAGGACAGGCAGTAGGTCCTCCTTAAAGGTTTGGTAGAATTCACTAGGGAATCCGTCTGGACCTGGGCTTTTGTGTTTGGGAAGACTTTTAATTACTGTTTCTATTTCCTCGATGGTGATAGGCTTATTCAGGTATTGGAGGTCTTCTTGTTTCAGCCGTGGGAGGTTATAGGACTTCAGGAATTGATCCATTTCTTCTAGATTCTCATGTTTCCACGGCATACAGGCTCTCAAAGTAATCTCTGATGATCTTTTGGATTTCTGTGGTTTCTGTTGTGATGTCACCGCTTTTATTTCTGATTCTGTTTATTTGGGTTCTCTCTTTCCCTGTCCTTACAAGTCTTGCCAATGGTTTGTCAATCTTGTTTATTTTTTCAAAAAACCAGCTCTTGGTTTCATTAATCTTTTTGGATTGTTTTTTTTGGTTTCCAACTCATTGATTTCCTCTCTAAGTTTTATTATTTCCTTTTTTCTGCCTGGGTTGGGCTCCTTTTGTTGGTCTTTTTTCTAATGTCTTCAGCTGTGTAGTCAGGTTATTTATGTGGGCCCTTTCTTGTTTCCTGATGAATGCTTGCAGAGCTATAAACTTCCCTCTTAACACGGCTTTTGCCGTGTCCCACAAGTTCTTATAGTTGGTGTCTTCATTTTCATTTGTTTCCAGAAATCTTTGGATTTCCTGTTTGATTTCTTCTATGACCCATTTGTTGTTCAGGAGTGAGCTGTTCAGGTTCCAGGTGTTTGGTTTTACTCCCTGTTTCTGTGTACGGTTAACTTCCATTTTCAGTGCATCATGGTCTGAAAAGATAGCTGACACAATTTCTATCTTTTTTATTTTATTGAGGTATGCTTTGTGGCTCAGCATGTGGTCTATCTTGGAGAATGTTCCATGTCCACTAGAGAAAAAATGTGTATTCAGCTTTTTTGGCATGAAAAGCCCTGTATATATCTACTAGCTCTCTTTCTTCCATTTCTTCCTTGAGGGGCCAATATTTCCTTGGTGAGTTTCAGTCTTGTTGATCTATCCATCGTTGATAGAGCAGTGTTGAAGTCTCCAACTATTATTGTGCTTCTGTCAATGTCTTCTTTGAGGTCTCTTAGCAGTTGTTTTATGTATTTTGCTGGCCCCTCGTTGGGTGCATATATGTTTAGTAGTGTAATTTCTTCCTGGTGTACATACCCCTTAAGTAATAAGAAATGGCCTTCGTTGTCCCTTCTAACCTTTTTCAGCCTGAAGTCTATATTATCTGATACTAATATGGCCACACCAGCCTTTTGGAGGAGTTGTTTGCATGGAGAATGGTCTTCCAACCTTTGACTTTGAGTCTGTGTTTGTTCTGATTATTCAGATGCGTTTCTTGTAGACAGCAGAATGTTGGGTTCAATTTTTTTAATCCATTTTGTTACTCTGTGTCTCTTAATTGGTGCATTTAGGCCATTGACATTGAGAGAGATTATTGTCATCGGATTTTGTGCCATCTTTCTGTTTTTGCTTGTTGTGCTTATGGGTTTGGTCGTATTACAGTAGACCCTTGAGTCCCTTCTTTTTTAAAGTTGGCTTTGAGTCCATGAAGTTCTTGAGTTGTTGCTTATCCATGAAGTTGTGTATCTTTCCTTCATATCTGAATGTGAGTCTGGCCGGGTAAAGAATTCTTGGTGAGGCCTGCAGTTCATTGAGCCTTTTCACAATATCCCACCATTGTTTTCGGGCTCGGAGTGTTTCATCAGAGAAGTCTGCTGTAAATCTTAGAGATGTTCCTTTTGTACGTGATTTCCTTCTTTGATCTTGCTGCTTTCAGTATTCTATCTCTATCTATAGTTTTTGTCATTTTAATTAAGATGTGTCTTGGAGTATTCTTGTTGGGGTTTCTTTTAGCAGGTATCCCTACGGGCCTCCTGGATCTTGAGGCAAGTGTTTTTTAGTTCGGGAACTTCTCAGCAATGATGGCTTTGACAGTTTCTTCTTCATCAGGGTTTTCTTCTTGCCCTTCTGGGACCCCAATGATCCGTATGTTGTTTCTTCTGGCTTCATCCCGATTATCTCTTGTTGTCTGTTCGGTAATTGTGAGTCCTTTTTTCTATCTTCTAGTGTTGTGTAGAGAATCTTTGGAACGCGTCTTCGAGATCACTAATTCTTTCTTCAGTAGCTATTATTCTGCTATGATGGCTTTCCACTGTGTTTTTCATTTCATTTACCCTCATTTTTAATATATGCCACTTCCATTTGCATTTTCCTCACTTCTTCTAACATGTCCTCTTGTATTTTATTGAGTTTGCATTCCATTGCTTCTTTGAATTCCTTATGACTCCTTAACAAATCTTTCCGAAATTCCTTATCAGAGAGGTTATACAACTCATTGGTATTGCTTGGCTCATCTGGACTAGTGACTTCACTCACAGAGCTGGATGGAACCTTTGCGTTGCCTTACCATTATGACTATTGTAGGTTGCAAATGTGGGGTCTTGGATGACAAAATAGTACAGTTACTAGGTGTCTGGTCTGTTTGCGGGATTTGGGTGGGTAGCAAGGATGTAGGAACCAAGTTTCACTGGTACCTCATGCAAGATAGGTAGTAAGAGGGTCGCTCCGGGCGGTAAGCGCTGGGTCCGCGCAGGTTTTGAGTTTTGGGATGATCCCGGAAGCACAGCACCCAAGGGTCCTCGGTGAAACCAAGGCAGTTCGCCTTGGTTCCCGTTGATGGAGTTTCCGCTCTTCCCTTGGGCAGTTTGAGTCCGCCGGAGACACAGGGGACACGCACACACCTGGGGGAGATTTTCAGCTGGTCCCCGGAGCGCAGCGCCCAAGGGTCCAGTGAAACCAAGGCTGTTCGCCTTGGTTCCCGTTGATGGAGTTTCCGCTCTTCCCTGGGGCAGTTTGGGTCCGTGGAGACGCAGGGGACACGCACACACCTGGGGGAGATTTTCAGCTGGTCCCGGGAGCGCAGAGCCCAAGGGTCCGCAGTGAAACTAAGGCAGTTCGCCTTGGTTCCCGTTGATGGAGTTTCCGCTCTTCCCTGGGGCAGTTTGGGTCCGCGGAGGACGCAGGGGACACGCACACACCTGGGGGAGATTTTCAGCTGGTCCCGGGAGCGCAGCGCCCCAAGGGTCCGCAGTGAAACCAAGGCAGTTTGCCTTGGTTCCCGTTGATGGAGTTTCTGCTCTTCCCTGGGGCAGTTTGGGTCCGTGGAGACGCAGGGGGACACGCACACACCTGGGGGAGATTTTCAGCTGGTCCCCGGGGCGCAGCGCCCAAGGGTCCGCGCAGTGAAACCAAGGCAGTTCGCCTTGGTTCCCCGTTGATGGAGTTTCCGCTCTTCCCTGGGGCAGTTTGGGTCCGCGAAGACGCAGGGGACACGCACACACCTGGGGGAGATTTTCAGCTGGTCCCGGGGGCGTAGCGCCCCAAGGGTCCGCAGTGAAACCAAGGCAGTTCGCCTTGGTTCCCGTTGATGGAGTTTCCGCTCTTCCCTGGGGCAGTTTGGGTCCGCGGAGACGCAGGGGACACGCACACACCTGGGGGAGATTTTCAGCTGGTCCCGGGAGCGCAGCGCCCAAGGGTCCGCAGTGAAACCAAGGCAGTTCGCCTTGGTTCCTGTTGATGGAGTTTCCGCTCTTCCCTGGGGCAGTTTGGGTCCCGCTGGAGACGCAGGGGACACGCACACACCTCTTACTAGGCTTTTTATATATAGATTCAAATAGATACACAAATAATTTGCTTGAAGGAATGATTGTCCCTTTTCTACCTGGTTCAATTCTTGTTCGGTTCTAAAACACTTTTTTTTTTTGGTTAACAAAACCTAAAAGTTTTTGTTTACAATAACCAGTTATCATTCCTCAAGCCATATAATTAGGTGATTATGTGGCTTTAGGCAGAGCTCTTATGGTCTTGACTGGTCCTCCATCCTATAATCAGATCATGGTAAGCTGTAGATACCAGGTTTGGAGAAACATTTTTCTTCCTGTGATGATGGCATCAGTTTACTGGCCAATTTGGGAAAATTTCATGATTGTAGGATTGAACCCAGGGTCCCCTACATATGCAGACATGTGCTCTACTACTTATTAACAACCCTAGTCTTAATTTCAGGGGTACTGAAAAAAAAGGAAGTTGAGGCCTTGGAGATAATAAATCAGATAAAGTAGGGCCTTGAACTTGGCTAAACCTAAATTTAATCCTTGGCATCTTAGAAGTTATCCTTGAGCACAGAACCAAGAGTAAGCCTCAAGCAACACCAGGTTTGGCACCAAAACAAACAAAATTACACCCATTGCAGTGCTCCCGGGGTCACACTCTATTGCACCTCTCAATCTTCGTGATTATCTTCAACCTCTCCTTTGTGTTCTTCACAAATAAGACCAAATCTTCAAATCAGACACAGGAACTTGTGTATCAAAACTTTGAATGGTTCCAGATTTTGTATATGAAATATTGCTTTCCTCTTTCCTTTATGTCCTAGCCTATTTTTTGCATTAGAGTAATGTCATCGCAGCAGTTATGTGTACCTAGATCAAGAAGTCAACATGATAAACGACCTAAAACCTGAGCTGCCCAGGAGGAAG
The DNA here is from genome assembly GCA_021461705.1 of Cryptotis parvus. NCBI lineage: Eukaryota > Metazoa > Chordata > Mammalia > Eulipotyphla > Soricidae > Cryptotis > Cryptotis parvus. The sequence continues at coordinate 7,282 of JAJIBD010021287.1, forward strand.
AGAGCGGCATGGAATGCCTTCAAAAGCATGGAAGAAATAGCTAGAAAGAAAAAGATCCTCCAGATCCGGGCACATCTCTTCAACTGCACCGTTCGCCTTTGCATTAACATACGCCTCAGAGACCTGGGCCCTACGAAAGCAGAATGAGAATACTGTTCGGGTCTCCCAGAGAGGAATCCAAAGAGCTATGCTTGGAATATCATGCCTCACTCAAGTGAAAGAAGAAATCCGGAGCTCTGACTTCCGTAGCTGTTCCAGAGTCAGGGACGCTGTTTCGTTTGCCAAGGCATCAAAAATCAGATGGGCTGGACATGTAATGCAATTTGGAGACAACCGCTGGACTAGAGCCGTTACAGACTGGATCCCACGGGATGTGAAAATATCATGTGGCCACCCACCTACAAGATGATCAGACTTCTTCATCAAGACCCTGAACGAATGGTTTGAGGCTATTTGTATTCCTGAAGCAACCAGACGCCATTGGGCTACACTGGCATGTGATAGGGTAAAATGGATATATTTCTGGTGCCGTTAGAGCAAATCGAAGAATAACCGTATGTCAAGTGAAGTGATCAAGAGCAATAAATACAGCAAGCCGAGGACTTGAAGGCTATCAGTGTATGAGGCTGTGGCTGTTAGCCCCCTGATCCCATTGCTTTTTTCAGCTCCTGCTTAGATCTCTTTTCTTTATTCTCACCACATCCCTGCCTCAGGCTTGCTCACCCCTGGGCTACTTGGCTGATTGTGGACAGCCACTGGTTATCAGCGAATTTGTGCTCCCAAACCCCACCATCTCTTGGAAACCCTGCAAAACCCCAAAAAACACATGCATATATTTATACACACATATACATACATACATACATACATATATATGAAGTTGTATTATATAAGAACTAACCAGTTTAACTCTGTACTTGAATAAAATTTACCAGTGTCCCAATAACAGAAGTAATTAAGTGGCTAATTTCTGTATGGGTGTAGAAGAGAAATCTATTGCAATATTTACCACAATTTTTTCTGCATTAAATATAAATGCAAAGAATAATATATAAGTTTACCATTATAAGGATCATTAAAATATAGAGATAATGGATATAAACCTATTGAATGATAAACTATATTATAATGAGCTAAATAATCAATTTTATGCAGTAATTAGACATATATCTTAAATCAACATTAATAATATGGAAGAGTAATATGCAAAATTGTATATGCAAGTACGTTTAGAAAACATTTTAAGGTTAGAAAACACTACATAAACATATATTACATTTATACACAAGCAAAATGATTAAAACATTTATAGTTTAAAATATTTATATAAATTAGGAAATCAAAGAATTTAAGATTCAAAAATGTTCATAATGAATTCCTATGGATGATGAATACAGTAAATTTTAATATTTTTAATTTACTATTTTAAATGTTTTTCAAAAAATGTTATTTTATAATGTAAAAATAATTTTTAAATCAGTGAGGTATAAATTATGTTTTAGTAGGCAGAATTCTCTGCCCCTGCTTTAGACTTCCCAAGTGTTGCTCAGGGAACCCGCCTAAGACAATCTTATGCTCAGTCACCCAATATGATGGTTCAGTGGTAGAGCATGGGGATGTGGGTTCGAAATCACCAGGATTGGCAGTGCTTCAAGGCCTCTAGGGCTACACCTGAGAATGCTCAAGGGTCCTTGTAGCATCATGGGTCAAATCCAGGTCAGGTGCAGACGAAACATATACACATAAACCCTAACTCCTATTCTCTCTCTGGTCTCTAATAAGTAAAATTCTAAGAGGGTACCCAAAATTTCTTCCCTCAGGTATATGTAGGTACCTAGTATTATCTTCTCCTCATCCGAGTATTTAAAGGAACTCCTTTTTCTGTGGGGGGGGGTCACACCCAGTGAAGCTCAAGGGTTACTCCTGGCTCTTTGCTCAGGAATTACTCCTGGAAATGCTCAGGAGATCACATGGGATGCTGAGCCCATGTCGGCCATGTACAAGACAAACTCCCTACCGGCTGTGCTATTGCTCTGGCTCCTTAAAGGGTAAAGAAGGGTAAAGAGACTCTTTTCCTTTTTTTTTTTTTTTTTTTTGCTTTTTCGGGTCACACATAGCCATCCTCAGGCGTTACTCCTGGCTCTGCACTCAGAAATTATTCCAGACACTGCATTGGGCACCCTATGGGATGCCAGGGTACAAACACAAGTCAGCCACATGCAAGGCAAATGCCCTACCTGCTGGACTATCCCTCCAGCTCCCCTTAAAGAGATTCTTAATGGCATGCTTTTTCCTTCCATAATTAGCTTGTATGACCAAACGTAAGGGTGTTAAAGTTTTAATTTTTGTCCTAATAAGTTGATTTGGAGTAAATAGAAAAATGAGCTTAATCTGGGTATCATAAAATCAGGTAGATCTTTAAAATGATTACATTCTTTCCAAAGGAAGAGGTTGAAAGCACAAGGAAGATTCTCTTGCTATTTACAAAAAAAAAAATGTGTGCAGAACCAGGGGTAACCCCCTGAGCATTACTGGGTACTATGCGGAAAATGAACCTCAAAAATTAAATTAAAAAAATATAACTGTGAGACATGACTATCACTAGGACCTGAAAGAATTTTTGAAAAACTAAGAGAAATATTCAGTGGTATGAATAAGAAATATCTCTCTCATATGTGGAACAAAGTAGAGGCATATTGAACACCCAAAGACAGCAGAAATGGAAAGATGGTTTAAACAGTAAGCTCACTACAGGGCGCAGGAGATATAAGGGTTAACACTGCATTTGTGAGGGGGTGAGGGCTTGGGTGAATTGGGGCAATGGTGGAGGGAAGTATATACTTTTGGGGAGGAATTGTGCTGGACTGTGATTGAGGCATGCATAAACTCTTATCATTAATAGTACTGAAAACCACAGTGCCAAAAATAAAATAAGAGTGAAATAAACAATCCAAGAAAGTCGGAACATTAGTCTATTCTAAAGAAATCAATTCAACACACAGTGGGTTTGGAAGAAACAAATCTCAGATATTAAAGCTTTGGGTGATGCTTTTAAATTTTGTCAGTTGATCTTCACCAAGATTTTTGACGAATAGAAACTGTGAGATGAACACTTTGGTTTTCTTCAACGTATAAATGCTATTTATCTGTTGAAAAATAGCAACAGATAAACAATTTCTATTTATCTATAGAAGTTTATGACATATAGCCCTTAGAGCAAGTATCTTTCACTTTTCACTTCAGAGATTTTCTTGGTATTGGTTGACATTGTGTGTGACACAAAATCATGCAGCAATCATCTACAATGCTAATTAACATTATTATGAACATTCGTTTTTGCCACCCCTCAAAGGGATGGTTTAAAATAAGTTTACTGAAAGTCACAAGGTTGCTTGTGCTACACATTTAGTCACATAGAAAACTAAGTAAACCAAAATGTCTTGAAATGAACAGATTGCCCAAATGCACTAGTGTAGAATTGTCATATTTTTACAAAACAGTATGTGGTAATGAATGTTTCTATGATTATAATTAGTCATATAAAATTTAGTGTATTCAAAGCCATGCAAACATTTTTTTTTCCATAGAACAATGTGAAACATCAAACATCAAAATGACAAAAATGACAATCTGACATTAAGTAGTTCTGGTGTTTGTTTTCTCTTTATTACTTCCTCGAAAATAATCATCTTTTCCACTGAGATCCAGCTTAGCATTAAAATAATTTTCTAGATAGCACTCTAGGCAACTATATCCTATCTATCTGATTGGGTGTGGGATATAAAATCAACTTTCCCTTGAGAAAAAACATTAACTGCAGGAGTAACATAGACTGAAATTTTTGATGTATTTTAGCAATTGAAACTAACTAGACAAAATCAATTTTATCTGTTTTACTAAAAGCTTATTTTTATAGTGGTATTTTATTTCATATTTCTGTAGGGACTAGCCCCTACCCAGTGGTGCTAGTCCCTGGGTAGTTCACTATATGGTGAGCCATATAGTGCTTGAATGGTCCCAGAACCACTGGCCTCATACCTGCTAGGCATGTGTTCTACTACTAGAGCCACAGTCCAGCCCTTGAAGAATACATTTTTAAATATTATTGAGGTGCTGGATTTGCAATACTGTTCATGATGGCTTCCTGAATTAGAATACCACACCACCACCAAAATGTCCATTACATTCCATAAGGTACCCCAAACTCATATTATTCAATGGCCCCTACACACACACACACACACACACACACATACAAGTACACACATAATCAGTTCTTTGACTAGTTCTTCAGCTCTGACCATTTGTTGCTCTCCCACTGTGTATCTTTTTTTATTTCCTTCTCACTATATCCAGTATTTTACCCTCTACTTCCATCCATGGCATAGAAACTGTCCTTGCATCCTTATATTGAAACCTCACTTGATCATGGTATGTAATCCTTTTTTAAAAAAATTATTTTTTAAAATTTTTATTGAATCACCGTGAGATAGTTCATTACAAAGCTGTTCATGATTGGGTTGCAGGCATACAGTGTTCCAGCACCCATTCCACCACCATGTACATTTCTCAGCACCAATGTCCTCAGATTCCCTCCCTCATCCCCCATAAAAACATTTTATTAATCTCTTATATAAGGGTTTGATGTCTCCATAATGTGATATAACAATCTTCACTAACTTTCTTCTAAAGAAACATTTTTAATTATTTTATAACACCTTTAGATATACAATTACAAGATGCTCATGTTTGAGTTTTAGTTCTACAGTGTTCCAACACCCATCCCTCCACCAGTGCCCATTTCCCATCACCAGTGTCCCCACCTTCCTCCTCCCTCCCCCAGCCTGCTTCCATGGTGGGTTCTGTACCTCCTTTCTCTCTTTCTCTCTCTTATCCTTCTGGCTTCCCTTTCATACATATTGTGGATTGTAGTACATTCTAGGACATGATTGATTCCACTAGCTGATCATGGTATATAAGCCTTTTGATAAATTTCAAGATTCAGTTTGCTAGGATCCTGTTGAGGATCCAGGATTGCTGCATCAATGTTCATAGGGATATTGGTTTACACTTTTTATTTAGTAAGTTTCTATTTTGCCAGTAGAGCTTAACCACTCAGCATCTTCCAAGTGGGGTAAGAGCATTAGAAAACTAATGGTATTCTTCCTTCCTTCTGCAACAATAATTTATTACTGATAGTTGCAGTTTCTTCATTGTTTGCCTACTTGTTCTAGAGGAATTCCAGTGAAATTATATTGACCTTCTTAAACCCATCCTGTAGTTCTCTGATATGCTGGGTTTTTTTTCAGATTATTTTCCACCTTTTTACTGTTTCCTAGAGTTTTCCTTGGAGCTCCTTGATCTTTAGCTCAATTTCTGTTATTCTGATGTTCAGAGCTCTGTTGACTTTTTTCAAGTACCATGTTTTCATTTCTGTTATTTCTGACTAATAGATATTTTCATTTCAACTCTCATAATTTCTTGTGCTTTGCTGTCTAGCTGTGTTATAGCTTCTTTTGAATTTTTTAAATGTCCTTATTATCATGTCACTAAAGACCCTTTCTGAGGACTGTTTATGTTTTCAATGATACTGTTTTTACTCCTTGATTTTTGGTGAGTTTCTAAGTATTTTTAACATTGGTTTTTCTAGTGTTCTTACTTTGCTGGGGGTAAATCTTTGTTGTTAACCCTTCCTGGAAGATGATGACTGTGCCCCTCATCTCAGAACATTTTCACAGAATTACAGGAAGAATAACTGAGCAGCATATAATTTGTTGAGTAGACCTGTCATGTGACTGCTTATGAGGACACATCTTTGATCCAGAGACTCACAGACATGGGACAAAGCTGCTACTGGCTCTCCCTGCGCCCAGCCAATCACGAGGCACCCAGGAGGAATGGTCAGTTCTAGCCCTGGCCCACCACCCCAACAAAGCCTTGCAAGAAGCCAGATGACCCCCCCAACTCCATGAGGGCTGCCATTTTCCACATCCGGACTCCCCTTTCGTCAAAACTCCACCCATCAGAAGAACTGATCACAGCCCGGCCCTCATGGCTGCTTGGGGCCACGAGGTTCATCAATAAATGCTGAAGATCAGAGGTGACTACAAGAGTATGCCACCTGCACAGCAGAGCCTGGCAGGCTACCCATGTCGTATTTGATATGCCAAATACCAGTAACGATTATAGGCCTCATTCCCATGACCTGATGGAATGGTTTGAGGCTCTTTATGTTCCTGGGGTGAGCAGATGCCCTTGGGTTCTACTAGCATGAGACAGGACATATGGAGATGTTACTGGTGCCTGCTCGAGCAAATCGATGATGAATGGGAAGACAGTGATACAGTGATACAGGAAGAATAACTGAGCAGCATGTAATTTGTTGAGTAGACCTGTCACAAGACTGCTTATGAGGACACATCTTTCAGTAGCTGTGATATGTGCCTTTAAGCATGGTGCAGGTTGGGCGTGGAGGCTGCTGGGACCCATGGTGGGGAAAAGGGCTTTGCCTCCCATTTGAGCTCTGCTTTCCATTAAGAATAGATGCAGTGTTATCAGCTAGATGCAACATTCACCTGAGATGATAGGGCAGCAAGCAGATCAAAAAATATATTTAATATCCTTTCTATTTAAACATAATTGTTTTTTGTAATAATGCAGTTTTTGTTTCCTATTTACCTAATTCCCAAATATTTAAAACTTGAGAAAAAATTGACTCCTCCTCTATAATTAAGTACCATTGACTGGCAAATTATCCTACCTTTAAAAGCATATTGCAAATCACATTCTATTAATCTCCATGGATATAGTCCGAACTGACAATCACCTCGTGAGTTCACCAAAATATCCATTTCCTTTGTGAAGGAAATAGGGAGGACTTAGTGTATATAAAAAGATTCATTCAGCTGAAATGCGTTGTACATTTCTGATAATACTCAGAGGCAATGAAAATTCATGTTAGTGGCATATATTTGAGTTCAGTATGCAAAGGTTTAAGTTAGTTTGCAGCAGTGCAATTCAGAGAACCAATTCTTTTCCCTTCTGTTTTGCTGTATTTTCTAAGCTAGCCCACTGCATTCTACTTGGATATCTAAATCATATTACATTTTAGTACTAATATTTCATTTCTATTCTAATCCCTAAATTTCATCAGCTTTAAATATGGATTATAAATCTATACCAAGTTGTTCCTGAGAGATCTGGAGACTAAAATAGCTTACTTGATATAATCCAATTTCATTCTCTGTGCTAAATCTTATAACTAGATGATTTCCAAAGGAATAAAATAAATATGACACTTGTAGTAAAAGTTTGGAGGAGCAAATTATTTTGAATGCATGGGAGTAGTTAACTATTATGAATAACATATGAAAGAATTGAAAAACATACTTGGAAAAAAAGCAAACCAAGAAAAACATTTATAAACACACAGAGATTACTTATGGCACTGCTTAGGGGACCATATGGTATGCTGAGGATTGAACCCAGGTAGACTGCTTGCAAGGCAAACGCCCTTTCCACTGCACCATCACCGGGCCCATAAACACACAAATTCTGCATATAATTTCTAGCACTTTCTATTTGACGTTATTTCAAATATGAACATATTGAGAAAGTTCATTAATTTAGTTATTTTAAACAAAAGTTGTATGTGATAGGTGGTGGGGAAATGCAGGCACATAAATAAAGATCATTAGTTTGTCATGATCACATAATTAACCAGTTTCATCATTTGTGTCAATAGCATTTGACATATAAGTAGTTTATGAAAACTCCATTTTAAAATTATCCAAATAGGTTCTTTAAGACTTTATATGTTTTTCCCCCAAGGTTATTAAGCAAGAGTATTTTTACAAATATTCAGCACTTTTTGTAAAGACATTTTCACTGTTATAAATTCACCTTATTAATAATACCTATCTCTATTAAATATTCAATGTTTCTGGCACTGTGTATAAAGTTTTTCTTGGGCTATCTCATTAAATTTTCATTGCTTCCAATATCAGGTCAGGTCAATTTATTGTCTTCATTACATATAATTTTATAAAAATGCATAGCAAATACAAACTTACTCTCCACTTTAATCTAGATGCTTTAGAACCAAGAATCTTGATGTGAGGGCTACCTGGCTGAAACATAACTCAACTGTTGATTGTCGGTTTGACTAGGCTGCTGCCCGTCCAGAACAGAAGCTTTCTTCTCCATGCGTAATCCACCTGAAGCTGTACACTTGAAGAGGAGTGGCTTCCACAGAGTATGGGCTAGTTTGCAGGTGAGAATATGTAAACAGATTTATGCTCTTATTAGACTCTCTGAAAAAAAGCTCTCAGAAGCAGAAATTTTATCGGAAATGCAAATCCAGAAATGAAGTAATCCAAACAACTCTTAATCAAGCATTTCTGTGTCATACATGGAGTATTTTTAAATACACCACTGTTAACATTAAAATATGTTTTTGTGACTATGAAACATATTAAATTTTTTTAAATTATTAAAAATATAAGTTATAGCATGTGTTTTTAGCAAAATGCTAAAACTTAGAAAAGCATTAACAGAAAATCCTGTAAAACAATCCTTCTGTAATGTGCAATGAGTAAAAATCATCAACCAAAGCAAGTAATTTCTTTCAAGTCATTGTGAAGAATGCTAGCAGGTGAAACATTTTCATTTCATCTGCAGAAAGCTAACATTATAAACATTTTGTACAACATCCAGTGCTCATTTGATCTGGCTGATGATTCAGAAGCAGAATCTAAACCTAAGTTCTGTTTGTTATTCTCTGCAAATTTCATATTAAACTGAGATGTTCTGGGAAAGAAACAATTATTATTCATTTCCCACAGGGGAAAGTCTAGCTGTATATAAAGCTATAGCCCATCAACTCCATTTTTACAGCATTGTTTTATAAGAAGTATAGTTTTCCTGCAATTTTGTTAAAGAAAAATAATCGAAATGTACTTAAGATTAAAATTCTTGAAATGCATCTCACCTACAAATCTAGCAGATATTGAAATCATATTTTAAGGCACTGAGAATTCCTGAAGAGTTAGTTTAAAATGCTCTTAAAAAGAAAAAAATAATAATCTACAGAAGTTTGCTTTACTCTGGCTTTTTCAATCTTTTCTGAATAAACATCAATGTAATATTTACAAAAAGTTATACTATAAATCAATCGGATCTAATTTAAGGTCACTTACTGTTTCTGTAAACAGTTGTATTCAGGAAATAAAGAGCTATTGTGTTTTTTCCAATCTATTTTTCTCTTTTCTTTTTTATTTTTTGAGGTCATTCCATCAGGTGACTATACTGACAAGATACTGACTGCTACATGTTGAAGAAAACATGTAACACAAAACACAGAAAATGTTTGTTCCAAACACACCTACACCCACCTCCCTTACCCAGCTGTATTACATTATCATCTTCATGGTTTAGTCAGAGCAGAACTGTGAGCCCAATTTTTCAATTCTTTTTTTTTTATAATTTTTTATTTTCACAATTACAAAGATATACAATTAAAAAGTTCATATTTGGGTTTTGGTCATACAGTGTTCCAGCACCCATCCCTCCACCAGTACCCATCTCCCACCACTCCATCCCCGGTTCCCTCTCCCCTCCCCCAGCCCCTCCTCTATGGCAGGTTCTTTATTTCTTTCCCTTTCTCTCTCTTTCTCTTTTCCTTCCCCTCCAGACTATGGATTACAGAACATATATTAAAGGGTTGTCATGTGTATCTTTTTGCCTCTATTTAATGCTCAGTTTTAGTTTGGCATTAGTACCCTTGACAATTGTTAGTACACTGTTCCATATTCTGTCTTACCTAGCCTCTGACTCCCACACATTTGTGATAATTTCCAACTTTGGCAAGACCTCCTGATATATGTTTCACTTGACCTTGGATATTGGTATCATAATATGTACATATATATTTATGTAACGCAAATAAATGCAGTCATTCTGTATCTGTCTCTCTCCTTCTGGCTAATTTCACTCAACATAATCTTCTCCATGTCCATACATTTATAGGCAAATTTTATAACTCCATTTTTCCTAACAGCTGCATAATATTCCATTGTGTAGATGTACCAAAGCTTCTTTATCCAGTCATCTATTTTCGGGCACTCGGGTTGCTTCCAGATTCTGGCTATTGTGAATAATGCTGCTATGAACATAAAAGTAGGGATGCTGTTTCCACCTGCGTATTTTTTGGTTTCCCAGAGTAGATTCCCAGGAGTGGTATGGGTGGTTCAAATGGGAGTTCAATTTCTAGTCTTTGGAGGAATGTCCATATTGTTTTCCAAAAAAGGCTGTACCAGCCAGCATTCCCACCAACAATGGATGAGTGTCCCCTTTTCCCCCCCACACTTGTTGTTCTTGCTCTTTTGAATATGTGCCAGTCTCTGTGGTGTAAAGTGATATCTCATTGTTGTCTTGATTTGCACTCTCTGATGATTAGTGATGATGAGCATTTTTTCATATGTTTTTGGCCATTCGAATTTCTTCCTTGCTGAAGTTACTGTTCATCTCTTCTCCCCATTTTTTGATGGGGTTGTTTGTTTTCTTCCTATAAAGTTCTACCTGTGCCTGATAGATCCTGGATATTAACCCCTTATCAGATGGGTATTGGGTGAATATTCTTTCCCGTTCTGTGGACTGCTTTTGTATCTTAGTCACTGTTTCTTTTGAGGTGCAGAAGCTTTTTAGTTTTATGTAGTCCCATATGTTTA
>JAJIBD010021288.1:0-30410 GCA_021461705.1 Cryptotis parvus
CCTTTTTCTTTTTTTATTTTTTTTTCATTTTTTTTTATTTATTTTTTTTAAATTTTTTTTAATTTTTACAATTACAAAGATATACAATTAAAAAGTTCATATTTGGGTTTTTGGTCATACAGTGTAGCAGCACCCATCCCGCCACCAGTGCCCATCTCCCACCACCAACGTCCCCAGTTCCCTCCCCCTCCCCCCAGCCCTCCTCCATGGCAGGTTCTTTATTTCTTTCCCTTCTCTATCTTTTCTTTTCCTTCCTCTCCAGATTATGGATTACAGAACATACATTAAAGGGTTGTCATGTGTATCCTTTTGCCTCTATTCAATGCTCAGTTCTAGGTTGGCATTAGTACCCTCACAATTGTTAGCACACTGTTCCATTTTCTGTCTTACCTAGCCTCCTGACTCCCACACGTTTGTGATAATTTCCACCTTTGACAGGACCTCCTGATGTATGCTTCACTTGACCTTGGATATTGGTATCATAATATGTACCTATATATTTATGTTATGCAGATAAATGCAGTCATTCTGTAACTGTCTCTCTCCTTCTGGCTAATTTCGCTCAACATAATCTTCTCCATGTCCATCCATTTGTAGGCAAATTTTTATAACTTCATTTTTCCTAACAGCTGCATAGTATTCCATTGTGTAGATGTACCAAAGCTTTTTTATCCAGTCATCTATTTTCGGGCACTCGGGTTGCTTCCAGATTCTGGCTATTGTGAATAATGCTGCTATGAACATAAAAGTAGGGATGGTGTTTCCGCTGCGTATTTTTGGTTTCCCAGAGTAGATTCCCAGGAGTGGTATGGCTGGGTCAAAATGGGAGTTCAATTTCTAGTCTTTGGAGGAATGTCCATATTGTTTTTCCAGAAAGGCTGTACCAGCCGGCATTCCCACCAACAATGGATGAGTGTCCCCTTTTCCCCACACCCACGCCAGCACTTGTTGTTCTTGTTCTTTTGAATATGTGCCAGTCTCTGTGGTGTAAAATGGTATCTCATTGTTGTTTTGATTTGCATCTCTCTGATGATTAGTGATGATGAGCATTTTTTCATATGTTTTTTTGGCCATTCGAATTTCTTCCTTGCTGAAGTTTCTGTTCATTTCTTCTCCCCATTTTTTGATGGGGTTGTTTGTTTTCTTCTTGTAAAGTTCTACCAGTGCCTGATATGTCCTGGATATTAACCCCTTATCCGATGGGTATTGGGTGAATATTCTTTCCCATTCTGTGGACTGCTTTTGTATATTAGTCACTGTTTCTTTTGAGGTGCAGAAGCTTTTTAGTTTCATGTAGTCCCATATGTTTATCTTTTCTTCTAGTTGCTTTGTTAGTGATGTTTCATCTTTGAAGATGCCTTTAGCTTCAATGTTATGGAGGGTTTTTCCTATATTTTCTTCAATATACTTTATGGATTCAAGTCTGATATTGAGATCTTTAATCCACTTTGATCTGATTTTTTGTGCATGGTGTTAGACACAGGTCCAAATTCATTCTTTTACATGTCGCTGCCCAGTTTTCCCAACACCACTTATTGAAGAGGCTTTCCTTACTCCATTTTAGACTCGTTGCACCTTTATCAAAGATTAAATGATCATGTGTTTGAGGTTGGGTGTCAGGATACTCAATTCTATTCCATAGGTCCACGGGTCTGTTTTTTGTTCCAATGCCATGCTGTTTTAATTACTACTGCCTTTAGTACAGTTTGAAGTTGGGTAAGGTGATGCCTCCCATCTTCTTTTTCCCGAGGATTGCTTTAGCTATCTTTGGGGGTTTATCGTTCCATACAAATTTCAGGATTGTTTGGTCAATTTCTTTGAAGAATGTCATGGATATCCTTATAGGGATTGCATTGAATCTGTACAGAGCTCTAGGGAGTATTACCATTCTGACAATGTTGATTCTCCCCATCCATGAGCAGGGAATATGTTTCCATTTCCTTGTGTCCTCTTTTATCTCTTGGAGCAGTGTCTTGTAGTTTTCTTTATACAGGTCCTTTACACACTTGGGTAAGTTGATTCCTAGGTATTTGATTTTCTGTGGCACAGTTGTGAATGGAATTGTTTCCTTAATATCCCTTTCTTCTCTTTCGTTATTTGTATATAGGAAAGCCACCGACTTTTGTGTGTTGGATTTTGTATCCTGCCACTCTACTATAGGTGTCTATTGTTTCTAGGAGTTTTTGGTAGAGAGTTTAGGGTTCTGTAGGTATAATATCATGTCATCTGCAAATAATGATAGCTTGACTTCTTCCTTGCCTATCTGGATGCCCTTGATGTCCTTTTTCTTTCTCTGATTGCTATGGCAAGTACTTCCAGTACTATATTGAATAAAAGAGGTGAGAGTGGGCAACTTTGTCTTGTCCCTGATCTCAGGGGGAAGGCTTTCAACTTTTCCCCATTGAGAATGATGCTCACTGTGGGCTTTTGGTAGATGGCTGTAACTATCTTGAGGAAAGGAAAAGTGACTTTTTATTGTTCTATTGCCCATTGCTCCCCCCCCGCCCCCCTTAAAAGTGATATCTGACACTTGGACTGGACTAACAATCTTCCAAGAAGACGACAACAAGAAGACTATTTAGAGAAACTAATAAGTTAAACTTACCTTATAACCCCTCCAACCTTACGATTTTTTATCTTTTACTTCACTCTTATTATCTTATTGTCTCTACAAGAACACTTCAACCATTTTTCTTCATGGAACACATTTTTGATTTCTTTTCATCTATCTATCTATCTATCTATCTATCTATCTATCTATCTATCTATCTATCTATCTATCTATCTATCTATCTATCTATCTATCTATCTATCTATCTATCTATCTATCTATCTATCTATCTATCTATCTATCTATCTATCTATCTATCTACCTACCTACCTACCCACCTACCTACCTACCTACCTACTCCTACCTACCCTACTATCTATCTATCTATCTATCTATCTATCTATCTATCTATCTATCTATCTATCTATCTATCTATCTGTCTATCTATCTATTTTTTTTTTTGCTTTTTTGGGCCACACCCGGCGATGCTCAGGGGTTACCCTGGCTCTGCACTCAGGAATCACTCCTGGCGGTGCTCAGGGATCCATATGGGATGCTGGGGATCGAATCCAGGCCGGCACAGGCCGGCCTCGGGTAAGGCAAATGCCCTACTCGCTGGACTATCGCTTCGCCCCAACATTTTCGATTTCAAACCTGGAACCCATGCTCCCTGAATTGCTGTAATTGAAATGTTTTATACCCAATTTTCCTTTTAAATGAACTCCTAAATTATACACACACACACACACACACACACACACATATATATATATACACATACGCACACACACACACACACACACACACACACACACACACACACACACACACACATATATATATATATATATAAGTTCAGGGGCGATTTTTGTAAAGCCAGTTCAGTTCCACTCCCTCTGCCAGGGGACGCTCACATCTGTGAAAATTAAACCAACAAGTGGCGGGTTCCATTTCCTGGTTTGAATTCTCAGTGGCTTTGTCCAGAACCTCACTGGCGGCTGGTTACTGTAACACCAGGCCGACCTTCTCTGCCCCCATGCCCGGGCACTTCCAATTGTAAAGGTAATACTGCAGGTTGCCGTCCCTATGCCGAACTTGAGCTTCTCCAGGAAGGCTTTGTTCCTCCACGAGATGCAGTGCATTGAACACATCAAACCCTTTCACCTTGGCAAGCACCAGGGCGCCGCTCATGAGGTCGAGGAGGGCCGCCTGGGTGTGGGGACGTTGTAGAAGGAGTAAGCAGCTTTCAGACTCCTGTGGGTGGGGTGGCGCATGATGGTGGAGGGCAGCGTGTAGAAGCTCAGGAAGTCGGTAACCTCGCTGGCGTTCTCCACCACAAAGGTGTCGATGATGTTCCTCCTGGGGTAGAACCAGTGCCCCACCCTCCTCCTGGCTCATGACGGGCGTGAGGTGGAACTGCCTCAGGTACCTAAGCGTGAGGAGCTGGTGCACGAGCGGAATGTCTTTTTTTTTTCTTAAGTATTTTATTATACCACCGTGAGATATACAAGTAAAAAAGATATACAATTAAAAAGTTCATATTTGGGTTTTGGTCATACAGTGTTCCAGCACCCGCCCCTCCTAGCCAGAATCTGGAAGCAACCAGAGTGCCCGAAAAATCGATGACTGGATAAAAAGCTTTGGTACATCTACACAACGGAATACTATGCAGCTGTTAGGAATGTCTTTTTTCCCCCCATTGGTCGCAGCCCCGCTGTCTTGGGCGTCTCTGGCACCCGGTACAGCTTCATGGTGCGCTGCATGGTCTTGTTTCTGCTCAGGTGGGAGAACTTCACCTCAACCAGCTTGCGTGGGTTCAGGGGACCGATGCCAGTACCTGCACGTGCCAACAGGCTTTTGGCAACACCACCCCAGCAGTGTACATGGCTGGAAAAATGCCCTTCCAGGGGGACCTCACCAGGTTATCTCGTGGATCAGCACAGGCAGGCGCCACCCGCTTAGAGCGCAGCTTCTTGTGCAGGCACAGGAAGTTGATCTCCCACCATCTTCTTCTCCGTGTCGTAGATGTGGGATGTTGGCAGGTATGGCGCTGATGAACCCAACCAGCTTCCCGACTTGAGACCACTCGAACTCCGCAGTGCCACTGGGGGAAGCCAGCCCGGGCGTCGCAGCGCCCACAAAAGGAACCTCGGGAGAATAGTCGAATGGGAACATGTTGTCGCTGCTCTTCCGCATAGTTCTCGGTGAGGAGCGTGTACAGTTCCTTCAGCAGCGGTTGCCCAGGTCCAGGGCGTCCCAGGTGAAGCCCCTGGGGCAGGGTGTAGGGCTCCTGGCGGATGTTGTCGTGGTCGGGCTCCACAGGCCCGCGGCGTGTTCACCACTTCCCCTCATCTGGGGGACAGGCTGCGTGTCCCAAAGCTGGTAGCTTCGCTTGCTGGCCTCCTCCATGGTTTTTGGCGGGTCCCTGTCCCACTGAGAACAGTTCAATGGCCTTCTGTATCTCCTGGATCCTCTCGGCGGGCAGAGTTCATCTTCACGGGCTGGTCCTGGGCGGAATCCGCCTCATTGCCTTTCTCTTTCTTCTTTTTCTGTTTCTTTTCCTTCTTGGCTCCAGTGTCATTGGCTGGACTCAAACCACCCCGGTTGTAGCTGTTGTCCTCCTCGTTCTCGCAATCGCTGCAGTGCTCGTGGCCGTTCCCATTCCCTTCCATCATCTGCGGCAGCGAAGGTGCCGGCGGCTTCACTGCTGTCTCACTCTCGTCCGCCATCTCATTGCCCTAAATTTTTAAATTAATAGACACAAACAACGTCTGGTTGTGTGTTTTATAAACACAATGTTTATAAAAATGTGGGGGATTTAAAAAGGAGGAATTAGATGCTTTAGTTAATTTTTTATTTAGGATCATGAGCAAGTTGAGTACAAAGAATATATTTCTTTGTCATTGAATTTCCAGTCTCTTGTAGAGTCCTGTGCACAGCAGGGACTCAGGAAATGTTATATCTGATTTAAACCAACTGCATCACCTGAAAGTTATGTGTGCATTCTGATTGAAGAAAAACCTTGAGTCCATTCAAAATACAAATTGATGAAAAAAAGTTAGTCAGGCAGAGACTATATTTATGATAAAATAGCATCTTTAGAGTATTGCATCAAATAAGAAAAAAACTAATAAAACCTAGTTTGTTAGAAAATTGTTTTATATAACTTTACCTGCTCTCCCTATGCCCAGCCACTCACGAGGCACCTGGGAGGGATGGTGGGTTCTAGCCCTGGCCCGCCACCCCAGCAGAGCCTCGCACAAGCCAGACGACATACCCCCCCACTCCATGAGGGCCACCATCTTCCACATCCGGACTTCCCCTCGTCAGAACTCCACCCAGCAGACGAGCCTATCAGAGCCTGGCTTTCACTGCCGCAAGCAGGCGCATGGTTCATCAATAAATGCTGTATTTAGAGGTGACTACTAGTGTATATCAACCACACGGCAAGCCTGGCAAGCTGCCCGTGTCGTATTTGATATGCCAAATACCAGTAACAATTATATTAGGTCATTCCCATGACCTAATATAATGGTTTGAGGCTCTTTATGTTCCTGGAGCAAGCAGATGCCCTTAGGCTCTACTAGCATGAGACAGGACATATGGAGATATTACTGGTGCCCACTCGAGCAAATAGTGATGAACAGGAAGATAGTGATAATGATAGTGATAACTTTACCTAGATTCATGTTTATTTCTCTAAGAAGCAAAACTGATTATATTCCTGCATAAGGCAGCAGTGGATCTTTCCCTTACACTTCATCAATGACTGGAAGATCAAATAAGTTAGCATCAGGCA
Organism: Cryptotis parvus; assembly: GCA_021461705.1. Lineage (NCBI taxonomy): Eukaryota > Metazoa > Chordata > Mammalia > Eulipotyphla > Soricidae > Cryptotis > Cryptotis parvus. The sequence continues at coordinate 6,351 of JAJIBD010021288.1, forward strand.
GCTTAATAAGAGAAAAATGTCTAATTTAATTAATACATATGGAAAATTAAAGCACTATGACTATACATTTTAAAGTAAGTCGGGTGAAGGGAATAACGTTATATGACCAAATCTGTTTCTAAATATTTGTCCTACTTTAAAAGAGGTTTCTCCGATTAAAAAAAATTATTTTCTGGTACTTAAGAGGTAGTACAGTGGGGAAGGCACTGGCCTTGCAAATTTTATCCACTTGCTAGATTTTATCCTTGGCATCCCATGGCCCCCAAATTCTGCAGTAGTGATCCCTGAGCGCAGAGTCAGGAGTAGGCCCTGAGCATGGCTGAGTGTGGCCCCAACACCCCTCACACCTTTGTAACTAAGAATGTCCAAACATTTGCATATATAAATATATATTTTAAGGTTCTATAGAACCTTAGTTTTACAAGCCAAAGTGACGTTTGGAAAAAGCCTGCTCTGGATATCTTGAAAAAAAAAGTCTCCCTGGACAGTTTAGGTAAGCCAGTTCTACATTGCTGGAGACACCTGCAATCAAAGGTCACTCATGGCAACATTCAAATGCTTCATGGTATAAAGACTTTTCTAGATGTATGCGAGAGCTGAGAATATTCACAGAAATGAACATAGTTCAAATAGCAGTTCAAAATCAAAACTCCTATAAAAATTTATCTTCTCTATAATGTGTGGTTGAATAGCAAATATTCATGTTAATACCCACTAATATGAAGAACTTCTGTGACCACCTAGAGGTGGCCATAAGGGTCATTCAGCACTGACTTCCTGATGAGCCTGTCAGAGGGAGGGCCAGCTCTACTCCAGTACAAAGTCATTTGCCTTCGAATCTTGGCTTTGAAGGTTTAAAAGTTGTGAGTTAACCCCACAATCATCTTCTCTCCTTTGCAAACTGACAATCATAACACCTGCCTGATTTGTTCCAGTATTGTTGCATGGATTGAAAGGGATAACATATGTGAAAGTGGTTTGCAAAGTGTAAAGTGCTAGTTAAATGTGGATATTATTATTATTACTCAGGAAGAACACTTAGCTCATTGCTTAGTAATGGTGAGGCAAACGGTGTCACTAGATAAGACAATATAATGATCTTAAGAGGCTCTAATTCAGTTTCTTCTTTTTATTCAAGCACACAATTGCATTCTAACACTTCACAGACAGCCTGAAATGGGCCCTGTGGAGGCTGATAAGGAAAATTAGAACAAGGGAGCTATTTGCTCCCTCATTTTAATAACTGAGTCAAGGAGCAGGCACTTTAATGCAGAGAAGGAACACTTTCTCTTACTCACTTCTCAGCGAGATAATGACTCCATTATAAAGCAGACCTTCCATAATCGAGGATCCAGGAAGTATTCTTGGAGAGTTCTTGCATTTGAAGAAGGAGAAAGAAAGACCTCTACCATAAAAACAAAGTTCTCATGGTGTGAAAAATCAGACTTTAGATTTAGCTACCATTCACAGAGAATTGTCCTTTTCACAATTCTTTTTTCTTTTAAAAAAAAAACAACAAACACTGGTGACAAAATGGGTTTCCAGTTGCACCCATCTGAGTTGGATATCAGTGTCTTTCACTTGCATGCATCTTCATTTGTATGTTGTTGAGGATGAAAATTTTCCCTCAGTTTGCTAGGGGTCTTTTGCTGGGCCTAAACATTAAACTGATTAAGGTAAAATAGCATGAGAAAAGCATACAAATTTATTTAATATAAATTTTTAAAGAGAAGGAAGTGTCTTAAGGAAATGAAGTCCCTAAGAGCCACAACTGTGTATTCTAGGTTAGGTGTGATGAAAAATTGGCAGTTGTATAGAAATACAGAAAGTTGGAGATGTTATGAGATAAACAGACATATTAAGCATTTTAACAGTTCACTGCAGTAATATCTATTTGAATAGGGTGTTGTCTAGTATATAAAAAAAAGAACTTCAAGAAGTTTTACAAAATGACATGCATGAATAGGCTGAAGGAGCAAAAACAAGGGAGTTCTACTGGGAAAAAGTAGGTTTGTTATTGCAATTACTTTCTAAAATTTAGGGTATTAGGAAGGTCTCTTCGGGCAAAATTTCTTTTTTTTTAGTTTCATTTTTAATTTTATTATACCACCATGAATATACAATTACAAAACTGTGCATGATTAGGTTTTCAGTCATACAGTGTTCCAGCACCCATCCCTTCACCAGAGCACATTTCCCACCACCAATATCCCCTGATTCCCTTCCCACTACCCAGCCTTCCTGTATGGCAGGCACTTTGCCTATGCTCTCTGTCTCTCCTCTCTTCCTTCTCTTACACATTGTGGCTTGCAATACATACATTTAGGGGTTGTCACGTATATCCCTTTGCCTTCATTCAATACTCAGTTCTAGGCTGCTATTACCATTTCCAACAATTATTAGTACACTATCCCTTCTCTGTCTTACCTAACCTCTGACTTCCACACACATGCCGTAGATTCCACCCACTGACAAGTCCTCCTGATCCATGTTTTGCCTGGCCTTGGATATTAGTATCATACTATTTTTTTTATTTCCCCAAATGAATGCAGTCATTCTATATCTGTCCTTTTCCTTCTTGCTAGTTTCACACAGCATGATCCTCTCCATGTCCATCCATTTATAGGCAAATTTCTTAACTTTATTTTTTTTCTAACAGCTGCATACTATTCCATTGTGTAGATGTATTCCATAGTTTCTTTATTGAGTTGTCTGTTCTTGGGCAGTCAGGTTGTTTACAGATTCTGGCTATTGTGAATAGAACAAAGAAGTGCAGATGGTGTTTCTTTTGTGTGTTTTTGACCTTGCAGGGTATATTCTCAGGACTGGTATGACTGGGTCAAATGGGAGCTCAATTTCTAGTTTTTGGAGTAATGTCCATATTGTTTTCCAAAAAGTCTGGACCAGTCGACATTCCCACCAATAGTGAATGAGAGTCCCTTTCTCTCTGCATCCACGCCAGCACTGGTTTCTCTTGCTCTTTTGGATGTGTGCCAGTCCCTGTGGGAAAGATGGTATCTCATTGTTGCTTTGATTTGCATCTCCCTGATGATTAGCGGTGATGAGCATTTTTTTCATATGCCTTTTTGGCCCTTGTGCATGGTCTAAGTTCTGACCAGAGCTAGAGTTCTTCCATTATATTGAATTGCAATGGTAGAGCTTGTTCTACTACTAAAAGCATTTTTGGAACTGCACCAGACTTGTGAGTTTTCATCAGTTCCCCTGGCAGCCTCGAAGGTAGAAGAAAACTTCCGTCCTGATACTGTTGGGGACTCCAGTGGCTCCCCTGACAGCTAACTATAGCTGGCCATAGATGTTTACAAGTCATATATCTTATAAAGGATATGCAGAAAGGCTCTTAGACATGTAGAAAACTCTAAACTCAGTATGCAGAATAAAATTTCAAAAAATGATTGAGCAAATATGACCAAAGAAGACATGTTCTAAGTAAGTACCAGTCAAGATAATTAACTTTATTATTAATAATGGAAATAAAAAATTAAATTCTGAGACACTACTACATACTGATTGGAATGACAATAAATGGTGACAATTATACCAAATGTTGATGAGGATGTGAAACAACTCAATTTTTATACATTGCCAGTGGGAATGAAACCAAGTATACTTTGTAAAGCAATAGGACTTTTTCTTAAATAGTTAAACATACAGATACTTTGTGATCAAACTATTTCACTTCTAGATATTTAATCAAGATAGATGGAAATAAATTTGTACAAAAATTATAGAATTTTTAGTTGTAGAATATGCATAAACCACATTTATGTCCAGTAATAAAGAAGAATGAACCAGGTTTTACATGTTATAATGTAATTGCTCCCCACCCCTGCCCCGCCACCCCATCCAGATGTGCCTTGGGCTATTGCTGGCTTTATTCAGGAGTGACCTCTCAGGGTGCTTGAGGGAACATGAACAGATAAAAATTTATAGGGATTCAAACTGGGGTCAGTGGGTTCTGGAGTGGGTAGAGCATTTGCCTGGTATGTGACTGTCGGGTTCCCGGCAGTATCAGGGAGAGGGAGCGGAATTCCCTTCTACCTCCAGGACTGGCAGCCAGAGGATGAACGAAATTCATGAATCCAGCAAAATTCCAAAAAGCTTCACTTAAACAATTTCTGGTGATACAATTGAACGTCAGGAAACCCCCAAACTTCCAACTCCTAGCCTGACCCAGACCACATACTCAGGCCAGGATCCTCAGCCAAGATGGTCGCTGGACATAGACCATGTGCTCAGGTCGGGGACCAGCCCAAGTTGGAAAGCAGGCAGGCAGAAAACCAGGGCAAGAGAGAGAGAGAGAAAGAGAGAGAGAGACAGACAGACAGAGACAGAGAGACAAAGAGAGAGACAGAGAGAGAGACAGAGAGAGGAAGAGAGCTTTTTCTTCTTCTTTGCATCTTTTGTATCTCCTTTTCTTCCCTGGCCTGGCCCAGAGGTTGGGTCTCAGTGAGGGCCAAAAAACCCAGCACAGGGGCCGGAGCTATAGCCCAGCAGGTAGGGCATTTGCCTTGCACGCAGCCGGCCCATGCCAGCCAGGGTTCGATCCCTGGCATCCCATATGGTCCCCCGAGCAACGCCAGGAGTAACTCCTGAGTGCAGAGCCAGGAGTAACCCCTGAGCATCGCCGGGTATGACCCAAAAAGCAAAAAAAAAAAAAAAAAAAACAAACAACCAAACAAAAAAACCCCAGCACATTAAATACAAATCTCCAGGAATGCTCACCTGACCAGGCCTTACAAATGCTAATTTACCAGAGCCCGGTCTCTCCTTATAAGCTCCCACAAAGACACTGGTAGAGATGGGGGAGGGGAAGGACACCTAAGATGAAATGTAACTCAGGTTTTAATTTATGGAGAATAGCATAATACTTCTTATTGTGAATATATACTGTTAGCTATGTGTTTCAGGGTAGTTCTGTTTGCTCTGCCTTTAGAATTACTGAGAGTTATGCTCTCTTTCCAGGAGACAAGCAGCGTTCCTCTTTCATCTAGCAGGGCTATTTTATTTAGAGGAGGATCCAAACACAGTCAGGGAGTTACTGGTAAAATTATCCAGTTCCATGGAAAGGACCTGTGGGAGTTGAGAGGAAACACTTTGACCAGCTAACATAGAATTCATGGTACGACTATTTTGTCATTCAGAAAATCACAGATCCCAATCCTACCTCCATCTACCAATGTGACATGCATGAGCTTCAGACAAAGCTGCTGGAACTTAACAAATGTGAGGCTCTGAGTTAGCTGGGGCCGAGGGCTAATTAGGGCATGTACTCCAACATATGACTTACTGGGGTTTGATCACTAGCATCCCCATATGCTATCCCCATATGGTCCCTTGAGCTCTGCCAGGAGTAATATCTGAGCATGGAAGTAGGAGTAACCCCTGAACATCACTGGGTATGGTCCAAATATGAACCGGGGTCAGCAATATGCAAGGTAAACACCTTACATTCTGTATTAACTCTCCACCTCAACCATGTGGATCATCTTAAAATGATTATGTGAAGTGAAAGAAAGAACATACTGTATGAATCTATTTACATGATCTTATAGAAAATGAAAACTAATCTATAGTGACAGAAAGCAGACTACAGACTGTTTAGGGAGGAAGAGCAAGGTAGGTTAGGAGAGATGAATCACTGAAGGGCACCACAAAAAATATGGGCAGATTATCTTGATTGACGTAATGGTTTCATGTGCATATATACATATGTCAAATTGAATTAAATTCTGCAAATTGGATGTGCTTTTCATTGTATACCAATCAGAGAAGTTGTTAAAGAGTTTATTTTTTCCCTTCATAAAAGAATAAATCTTCTAAAATCTTATTTTATGTCTTTGGTCATCTTCTATGAATAGCACGTACTTCTCTCTCCTCTTGTTTGCATGATTTCGGGTGAGATGTGTGTTGTAATTCTATAGGTGAGACTTTTTAAAATTCCCTCTGAACTTTAAAGACTGTCTGTCTGGGGTTTAAATCAGTAACAGAGCACTTGCCTTGCTTGTGTGAGGTACTCGTATTGTTACAGGTGTCCTGACCCTGTAAATAGACAAATAAACATGCACATACATTGTGTGTTTTGTTTTATGTGAAATGTCTCAGTGTAACAATTGTCTTTTCTGTATCTTTAGTGTTCTCTGAACTTCTGTAATGTTTGGCTGGGTGCTATCATTAATTTTGGAAATTTCCTGGTAATTATTACTTCAAATCTTTCTTCTGTTTTCCTTTGCTGCTTTTGATACTTTAATTCCATTTATGTTATACATTTTTTCCTGGGATATAATTGTCATGGAACATTGTTTTAGTTTTATTTGTATAATACAGTCTGGCATATGTATGTTTTGTGAAATGGTGATCATAATAAGTCTGTTGACACCTAGCACCACTCCTAGTTATAATTATATTCCTCAAAATTAGAATTTTAAAGATTTACTCTCTTGGCAACTTTTAAATATATACCACAGCTTGTTAACTATAGTCTGTATAACTCTTGGAATTATCCCTAGTCCTTGAAGATTCATTTTTGTTTTCCAATTCTTTGATCTCTTTCCATTCAAGTCTAAGAAATTTTTATGAACCTTTTTCAAGCAGGTAGTCTTTTGTTGACTTTCTTCATTGCTGAATTCATTAAAGATTCTCTCCAGGCTCAGGGAATCCATCCATCCGTCCCTCCGTCTGTCCGTCGGTCCGTCCCTCTGTCCATCGTCCCTCGTCCGTCATCCCTCCGTCCTCTCCGTCCGTCGGCCCTCCGTCCGTCCTCCCTCAGTCCGTTCCTCGTCCGTCGCCCCTCCGTCCGTCCATCCGTTGTCCCGTCCGTCCGTCCGATCCATCCATCCGCCCGTCCGTCCGTCCGTCTGTTCGTCCGTCCATCCGTCCATCCATCCATCCATCCATCCATCCATCCATCCATCCATCCATCCATCCATCCATCCATCCATCCATCCATCCATCCATCCATCCATCCATCCATCCATCCATCCATCCATCCATCATTCCATTTTATTATACCCACTGTGAGATTTACAATTACAAAGATGCTCATGTTTGTCTTTGTATCTTGCTTTTTTTTTAGTCACTGTTTCTTTTGAGGTGAAGAAACTTTTTTAGTTTCATGTAGTCCATATGTTTATCTTTGCTTCTAGTTGTTTTGTTAGTGGCGTTTCATCTTTGAAGATGCCATTAGCTTCAATGTTGTGGAGGGTTTTTCCTATATTTTCTTCGACGTACTTTTGGATTCATGTTTGGTACTGAGATCTTTAATCCATTTTGATCTGATTTTTTGTGCATGGTGTAAGACAGAGTTCCAAATCCATTTTTTTACATGTAGCTGCCCAGTTTTCCCAGCACCACTTGTTGAAGAGACTTTCCTTGCTCCATTTCATAATTTTTGCTCCTTTATCAAAGATTTAATGATAATTTGTTTGAGGATGGGTGTCAGGATACTCAACTCTATTCCATAGGTCCACAGGTCTGTTTTTATTCCAATACCATGCTGTTTTAATTACTACTGTTCTGTAGTACAGTTTGAAGTTGGGAATTGTGATGCCTCCCATCTTCTTTGTCCCAAGGATTGCTTTAGCTATCCGTGGGGGGGTTTATTATTCCAAACAAATTTCAGGATTGTTGGTCAATTTCTTTGATGAAGAATATCATGAGTATGCTTAGGGACCGCTTTGAACCTGTATAAAGCTCTAGGGAGTATTACCATTTTGACAATGTTGTTTTTCCCCATCCACAGACTCAGGGAATTTAACCCAAAAGCTAGAGCATGTACCTCATATGCACAAGGCCTAGAGTTGATGTCTGGTGCCACATGCTCCAGTCCCTGAGTTGTGTGGTGTCATCATTGTGGTCACTGGAGACTGCCGGAGGGAGCAGAGCCACATTGTCAGGTGTGTGGCCTGAGCTGCATGGCACACACAGCCAGGTGTGTTTTGCTGGGAGAGGCCTCCAAACGCTCTGAGCACTCCTTGGGAGATTCTCTCCCACAGAAAGATACTCTTCATTTCCTATAATGGCTTTGATTATTAGTGTTTCCTTTTGCTGCTTATCCAGAATTTCCATCTCTCTTCCTGCACTACTCATTTGATCCTGCACATTTTCTACTTTTTTTTCACTAATGTCTTTATCTTGTTAATCATGATGCCAAAGCCTGTGACATATTTGACTCCGATTTTCTTATATGCTTTGCATCTTCACACTTTCTTTCCCCTGGATTCTGGCATGCCTTGATATTTTTGTTGTTGTTGAAAGTTGCATTGAGTTAGTTATAGGAATGGAAATGAATAGCCCTTATTGTGAAGATATATTTTAATATAGTTAGGGGTCAGGGCATGTTTAATGTCTTCGGTTAGCTATACTTGCCTCAGATCCTTCTGTAGATGCCTTATTCTTCCCTGTTGTCTTTAGTCTTCCCCAAGACCATCTTGGACAGTCTTTATTGATTTTCTTCTTTTTTCATTTAAACACTGTGATCTATAAAGTACAAAGCTTTTCACAACACGTTGCCAGAAAGACCCATTGTTCAGCACCAATCTCACCACCAATGTGCCTCCCCACCCACCACCACCAGAGACCCGCATCGCATCTTCCACCCAACCCCCATCCCCATCCCTGGCAGCTCCCCTAGCTGGCATCAACCATGTTGATCGTTAGAGTCCACATAAAGGAATGGCATTGACAAAGTCATGGTTTTTCTTTTTTTCCTGGGATGTTGAGTGAGAGTCTGGCCAATTCTGTTCTTGGATTCACTTTCCGGGCTCATCTTGGACAGTCTTATCCTACAGCTCTGCAGTGATTCATTATTTCTACACCTGAGGCCTGTACATGAGCTAGTAAGGGGAGAGAAAGGGTGGAAAGAGAAGGATTCTAAGTTGGAGGATTAAGTCACAGTCTTATTGGTTATGGGCTCTACTCTTCACAGGTCTTTATTTGTTTACTTTCATCCTTTAAGTGAAACAGGAAGACTAGGAGGGTGGTGGCAGGAAAAAAGTCTACCAGCAAGTGGAGTAAAGTTTTATTAACCTATTATAATAAGGCTCGGTTACACCTGACAATTACTACTCTGGGCATTTTGCAGAGTTACTTTCTGGAGCTAGGGAAGGGATCTTTCGAGGCTCTTCACCCCAGAAACTTGGCAGGATTCCTGGTGACACAAACGACAACAATGTGCAGCTCCCAGCAGTTTATTGTGCCCAACTAGTCTACACCAGCTTCCAGCAATTTATCAAAATTATCTTTGAAGTGATCCTGCCAGTTAGAGTCCAGCAGCTTCTGCTTCAGGAAAGCAGATCTCAGCTGTGACTCTGGACCCACCTGCCTCTCCAGTGGGGTGGCGGGGCGAGCAGTCTACCTGCAGCCTCAAATCTATGACAGGCCTGGGAGAAATCAGTTATTTTTAAAGTTTGTTTAGCCTTTTTTCCCTTATTGAGTGAAAACTTCCAAGTTTTGAACTTGGCAATGAAACAGCAACATTTCTATTTCTGACTATGGTATATATATATGTATATATATTTTTTCTATGTATATTTCTGTGTATCAAGTCAGATAACAGGAGATGAGAAAAAAAGTCACTGGCTTCTCTCCAACTTTCACAAAATGGAGACACCTGCCTGCTTCCTGAGCGTTCAAGCTATGTATAAGAGAGAGCATTTAAACACAGGAAAGTAGGTGGTTGGTAGCGATAAGCAAATGTACATGGGAACTAGATGAAAAAATATGTTCTGTCATGAGGCAGAATCAGAGAAGACAGGATAAGGGTTAAGGAAGAAGAGATACGTAAGTTAAAACTTTTTAGGAGTGGATGTGTTGGGGAAAAGCAGAGGCTGAAGAGGATATGAAGTTAAATTTTAAGGAACTAGGAAGAACTGTAGGATCAAGAGGAGCAGGAAACATACCTTTTTCCTTACAGGATATTTTAAAATTTAATTTTAAGTTTTGTGCTTGTCTGTTTTTCAGAGTTAATTCCTATTTTTTTGTGGGCTGCTTAATTCAACTACTTAATCTTTGCACCATGAAGGGAATATTCACCATGAAGGTTTTTCTCCAGATTTTTTGCAGTTACCTTAATTTAGAAAAATTGGCAGCTTTGTTTTCTATTGAATTGTGTGAGTGAACATATGATATTTTTATTTCAGTTATAAGTTGGTTTAACATCTTAATTTATGAGATTATAAAACAAGGGGAAATTATTAATTTTTATGTGTTTTGAGAATTTGTTTTGTGAAAAATCCTTTAACCTAATTAATGAGACTAATAACAGAGTCTTGCAACTTGCAAGATGTTCAATTAACCACTGCTGCCCTTTTGGGAACATTCCTGGACTTTGGGAGCCATCTGAGCTTTCTGAAAACCTACGGCGAGGCGCCAAGCACAGCACAACAAAGGGTTGTCTAATTAGAACAACATACTGGGACTTGGTTACCTTCAGCGGTAGTTTTGCTTTAGTAAGTTTTTCTGTCTGACCTTGGGCAAATTACATAATCTTTGGGGGTTTTCTTATCTTACAAATGCTGATAATACTTATTTGATTTTTTAGGCCTTTAAAAGGTGTTGGATGAAAGCTGTTTTAGAAACTTATTGTATTATCAGGAAATGCCAGAGTTAAAAGTTATTATTAACTATGGTAGCATGTGAACACATATCTAACCCCCTTCCAAGATTAAAAAAGTCTCAAACTACCATCTGAATTCAACTGCTGGGTTGCCATGGGCACAGTGTTCTTTCACGGAGTCTGTAGAACAGCTAACAGCCAGAAGTGACTAGTGTGTAGAAGCTTTGCTTTCACTGTTCTTTTTCAGGTTAATATTATTTATTTATTGACTGCAGGCTTCATTATATTCTACTGGGTAACTTTACAAGTGTCACTGCAATGAACATTCGATCCGACACGTGTTCTTGTAACATAAAGGAAATCACCTGACAAAAATAAGGAATCCCACAAGACAAAAAATTAGCATGCTTAAAAAAAACACAACAACATTACAGTGAAAGAAGAATGAAAATAATCTTTTTCTGATGACTACCTGACAACAACTATGCATTCCCTTGACCACAAGAGGCACCCAATTCATCATGATATTTGTAAAAGTTTAGCCTGATTGGTAAATATCTATGTGAGTAGAAATAACATCCTCTTTATTTCCTCTAATTTACATTCTGTGAAAGTAATGTGCTTCTTTTTTGATGTTATTTATTGATATTTCAAAAAAAACCAGAGAAAATTATTTGAGACCTCCGCTGTCGGGGAGCACCGCCGGGTCCCCGACAGTGTCGGGAAGCGAAGTTCCCTTCTACCCCGAGCCGGTGGGGGAATGGATGAAGACTCAGGAATCCGATGCAGTTTTAAAAAGGGCTTTACCATCACAGGTTCCAATATACAATCCAAGAGCAGGGAAAACCTCCGGACTCTGGGTTCCCAGCTAGGCCCCAGCCAGGTGTAGGCCAAGATGGCTGCCACCATGTGTTCAGGCCCAACAGAGAATGGAGAGCACGGAGAAACAAAACACCAAGGGAAGCCGAAATGGCAAAAAGGGGGAAAAAAAGAGAGAGAGAGCTTCTTTCTTCTTGCAGCTTATTTTATATCTAGAAATCCGCCCAAACTCCCCAGCCCAGCCCATTCTGGGCTGGGCTATCTAGAGATGAAAACAGGAAAATAGCTCTATAGAAATGTAGCAACTTCAGGAGACCATCTGGTTGTTTACAAGGACCCAGAGCTAATTAAAAGCCTCCTAGCAGAGCTGGGAGAAGCTATAAGCTAAATGTAACTTCCCCTGGCAGGATCAAATGTCCTCAAGTAATTTCTCCCAGCACCTCACCTAATTTCTTGAGCCAAGATCTGCCTGGAAATGCCTTTATAGGGTAGAGAAGGGGGTTTTTGAGATGGCATGTCTCTGTACCAAAGACTAATACTAATGCCAGTTAAATATTTCTCCAAGCCTTCACAAAAGTCTCGTCTACTTCGGCGGTAGTTTTGTATTTTAGTTGCCTTTGAGTTATCAAGGAGCCATGTTGCTTGCTTGGAGGCAAACAGCATTTCTCTCTGGTCTAATTACTTAGAGATCCAACGTGGCCAGGCAAATATGCTGGTAAGATCTAGCTAGTCCCACGATGATTGTGGTAGCATGAGAGAATATTTATACCAGCCAGTACAGAATACATGGTCAGATAAGACTGCCACATTCAGACTACCCCCTATCTATGAAGTGACCCGCGGGAGGCAATCCAGGGCAGATGCAGAGGCCTAGGCTTTTAGGTGTCCTGCAACACTCTGCAACCAAATTCTTTGAGCAATTGTTTCTAAAACATAGAAAGCTGTAGTTCCCAAATGTTTGCCTCTCCTCTTTCTTATGATGCCTTTGATTTTTTTATGAGGAACTAGAAGCCATGCTAATACAAGGCAAAATAGCATGCCGAGAAGCAGTCAAGAAGCTCTTCATAAACGCTTTTCTCATGTATGACTGACTGAGAAGTGATTCATCTGTGCTCAGGGAGGTGTGCACTGTCACCTAATTCCCTCAGCTGGGCAGGTAGTTCTGGCAAAGTCACACTTTATGCTTATTTATATAATAAGTAGTACTAAGTGTATATATTTTGACCTAACAGATGTCTACAAAATGTCCAGATAGTCCTTTCCAGGTTGTGTCACTCATAAGTGGGTTATTTTGAGCTGAGGTCAGTTGAGGCCTTGTAGGTTCAAGAAAATCTTTCCCTCCTCTAGTTTACCTAGAAAATACAAATTGGGGTTAGAAATCCAGTTCTGAGTTCTCTCCAAAAAATATCCTTTTTGTTTTGTTTTGTTTTTGAGCCAGACCAAGCAGTACTCAGGGATCACTTCTGAAGGAACTCAGACACTATTTGGGGTTCTGGGAATGAATCTGGATTGGCTGTGTGCAAGGCAAGCTCCCTACTCACTGTGCTCTGACCCCCCCAAATAACCTTTCTTTCCCTTTTTATTTATTTATTTTTTAAATAATATTTCATTATACCACCGAGAGAGATACAATTACAACATTGTTCATGTTTGTAGGTTTCGGTCACACAGTGTTCCAGCACCCCACCCTCCATCAGTGCTCATTTCCTACCACCAATGTCCCCAATTCCCTCCCCCCTCCCATAGCTTGCCTCCATGGCAGGTTATTTATCTCTTTTCTCTCTCCCTCTATCTCTTTTCCTTCTCTTACATATTGTGGGTTGCAACACATACACTTAGAGGCCATCATGTGCATTTTTTTTGCCTGTATTTAATGCTCAGTTCTAGGTTGGCATTAGTCCTTTTGACATTTATTTGCACATGTTCCTTCTCTGTATTACCTAACCTTTGACTCCCACAGGTTTGTGGTAATTTCCACTTTTGGTAAGACCTCCTGATCCACGTTTCGCCTGACACTGGATTTTGTATCATAATATGTATATATGTATTTCACTATCACTATCTTCCTGTTAATCATCTATTTGCTAGAGCGGGCACCAGTAATATCTCCATATGCCCTGTGTCATGCTAGTAGAACCCAAAAGGCATCTGCTTGCTCCAGGAACATAAAGAGCCTCAAACCATTATATTAGGTCACGGGAATGACCTAATATAAATGTTACTGGTATTTGGCATATCAAATACTACATGCACAGCTAGCCAGGCTTGCCGTCTGGGTGGCATACTGTTGTAGTCACTTCTAAATAAAGCATTTATTGATGAACCGCGCCGCCACTAGTGGCCGCACGAGCCGGACTGTGATAGTCTGATCTGCTGGGTGGAGTTGTGGAGTTGTGTACATAAATACATATGTAAATACATATGTATTTATGTCATGCAAATAAATACAGTCATTCTATATCTCTCTCTTTCCTTCTGACTAATTTCACTCAACATGATCTTTTCCATGTCCATCCATTTATAGGCAAATTTCATAACTTCATTTTTCCTAACAGCTGCATAGTATTCCATTGTGTAGATGTACCAAAGTTTCTTTATCCAGTCATCAGTTCTCAGAGCATACTGGTTGTTTCAAGGTTCTGGCTATTGTGAACAGTGCTGCTATGAAAATAAAAGTGCGGATGGTGTTTCTGCTGTGTGTTTTTGGCTTACCAGGGTATATTACCAGGAGTGGTATGGCTGGGTCAAAAGGGGCGTTCAATTTCTAGTCTTTGGAGGAATGTCCATATTGTTTTCCAGAAAGGTTGTAGAAATCGACATTCCCACCAACAATGTATGAGTTTCCCCCTTTTCCCTCATCCATGCCAGCACTTGTTGTTTTTACCCTTTTGGATATGGGCAGTCTCTGTGGTGTGAGGTGATATATCATTGTTGTTTTGATTTGCATCTCTCTGATGATTAGTGATTATGAGCATTTTTTCATATGCCTTTTGGCCATTCGAATTTCTTCCTTGTCAAAGTTTCTGTTTATCTCTTCTCCCCATTTTTTAATAAGGTTGGCTGTTTTCTTCTTATATAGTTGTATCAGTGCCTGATATATCCTGGGTATTAACCCCTTATCAGATGGATATTGGGTGAATATTCTTTCCCATTGTGTGGACTGTCTTTCTATCTTGGTCACTGTTTCTTTCCGAGGTGCAGTAGCTGTTAGTTTCATGTAGTCCTATATGTTTATCTTTTCTTCTAGTTGCTTTGTTAATGGTGTTTCACCTTTGAAGATGTCTTTAGCTTCAATGTTGTGGAGGGTTTTTACTATGTTTTCTTCAATGTACTTTACGGATTCAAGTCTGATATTGAGATCTTTAATCCATTTTGATCTGATTTTTGTGCAAGTTGTTAGACACAGGTCCAATTCATTTTTTTACATGTAGCTGTCCAGTTTTCCCAGCACCATTTGTTGAAGAGGCTTTCCTTACTCCAGTTTGGACTATTTGCACCTTTATCAAAGATTAACTGATCTTGTCTTTGAGGGTGGGTGTCAGGACACTCAACACTATTCCATAGGTGCACAGGTCTGTTTTTCTTCCAATACGATGGTGTTTTCATTACTACTGCTTTGTAGTACAGCTTGAAGTTGGGAAAGGTGATGCCTCCCATCTTCGCTTTCCCGAAGATTGCTTTAGCTATCCTTGGGGGTTTATTGTTCCATACAAATTTCAGGAGTGTTTAGTCAATTTCTTTGAAGATTGCCATGGGTATCCTTATAGGGACTGCATTGAATCTGTACAGAGCTCTAGGGAGTATTACCATTTTGACAATGTTGATTCTCCCCATCCATGAGCAGGGAATATATTTCCATTTCCTTGTGTCCTCATTTATCTCTTGGAGCAGTGTCTTGTAGTTTTCTTTTGTACAGGTCCTTTACACACTTGGTTAAGTTGATTCCTAGGTATATGATTTTCTGTGGCACAATTGTTAATGGAATCGTTTCCTTAATATCCCTTTCTTCTCTTTTGTTATTTGTATATAGGAAAGCCACCGACTTTTGGGTGTTGATTTTGTATCCTGCCACTCTACTATATGTGTCTATTGTTTCTAGGAGTTTTTTGGTAGAGGGTTTAGAGTTCTCTAGGTATAATATTATGACATCTGCAAATAATGATACCTTGATTTCTTCCTTGCTTATCAGATGCCCTTGGTGTTCTTTTCTTCTCTGATTGCTATGGCGGAGTACCTCCAGTACTATATTGAATAAAAGAGGTGAGAGAGGGAAACCTTGTCGTGTTCCTGATCTTAAGGGAAGGTTTTCAATTTTTCCCCCATTGAGAATGATACTCGCTGTGGGCTTTTGGTAGATGGCTCTAACTATCTTGAGGAAGCTTCCTTCAATTCCCATTTTCTTTAGGGCTTTAATCATGAATGTGTGCAGATCTTGTCAAATGCTTTTTCTGCATCTATTGATAGGATCATATGGTTTTTTATTTTTTCTCTTATTGATATGATGTATTATGTTGATTGATTTGCGAATGTTGAACCATCCTTGCATTCCCGGGATGAATCCTACTTGGTCATGATGGATGATCTTTTTGGTGAGTCTTTGGATTCTATTTGCTAGTATTTTGTTGAATATCTTAGCATCTGTGTTCATCAAGGAGATTGGTCTGTAATTTTCCTTCTTTGTGTTGTCTCTTCCCTGTTCTGGGTATCATCAGGGTGATATTTGCCTCGTCAAAAGCTATTTGGGAGTGTTTCTGTTTCTTCTATTTCCTGGAAGAGCTTGAACAGGACAGGCAGTAGGTCCTGCTTAAAGGTTTGTAGAATTCACCAGTGAACCCATCTGCACCTGGGCTTTTGTGTTTGGGTAGACTTTTAATTACTGTTTCAATTTCCTCAATAATTATACCTTATTCAGGTATTGGAGGTCTTCTTGTTTCAATCATTGGAGGTTATAGGACTACAGAAATTTATCCATTTCTTCTAGGTTCTCATGTTTCACGGCATACAGGCTCTCAAAGTAATCTCTGATGATCTTTTGAATTTCTGTGGCTTCTGTTGTGATGTCACCATTTTCATTTCTGATTCTGTTTATTTGGGTTCTCTCTTTCCCTGTCCTTACAAGTCTTTCCAGTGGCTTGTCGCTCTTGTTTATTTTTTTTCAAAGAACCAGCTCTTGGTTTCATTAATCTTTTGGATCATTTTTTTGGTTTCCAGCTCGTTGATTTCCCTCCCTAAGTTTTGTTATTTCCTTCTTTCTGCCTGGGTTGGGCTCCTTCTGTTGGTCTTTTTCTAATATTTTCAGCTGTGAGGTCAGGTTATTTATGTGGGCCCTTTATTCTTTCCTTATGAATGCTTGCAGAGCTATGAACTTCCCTCTTAACACAGCTTTTGCTGTGTCACACAAGTTCTGATAGTTGGTATCTTCATTTTCATTTGTTTCCAGGACTCTTTGGATTTCCTGTTTGATTTCTTCTATGACCCATTTATTGTTCAGCAGTGAGCTGTTCAGTTTCCAGGAGTTTGGTTTGACTCCCTGCTTCTGTGTATGGTTAACTACTATATTCAGTGCATCATGATCTGAAAAGATAGTTGACACGATTTCTATCTTTTTTTTTTTGTTGAGGTATGCTTTGTGGCTCAGTATATGATCTATCTTGGAGAATGTTCCATGTGCACTGGAAAAAAATGTGTATTCAACTGTTTTGGGATGAAAAGTCCTGTATATATCAACCAGCTCTCTTTCATCCATTTCTTCCTTCAGGTCCAGTATTTCCCTGGTGAGTTTTAGTCTCGCTCGATCTATCCATAGTCGATAAAGCAGTGTTGAAGTCTCCAACTATTATTGTGCTACTGTTAATGTCGTCTTTGAGGTCTATTAGTAGTCATTTTAAGCATTTTGCTGGCCCCTTGTTTGGCGCATATATGTTTAGTAGTGTGATTTCTTCCTGGTATACATACCCCTTAATTATTAAGAAATGGCCTTCATTGTCCCTTTGAACCTTTTTCAGCCTGAAGTCTATATTGTCAGATACGAGTATGTTCACACCCACCTTTTTGGAGGAGTTGTTTGCGTGGAGAATGGTCTTCAGCCTTTGACTTTGAGTCTGTGTTTTCTCTGATTATTCAGATGTGTTTCTTGTAGGCAGCAGAATGTTGGATTCAGTCTTTTAATCCATTTTGCCACTCTGTGTCTCTTAATTGGTGCATTTAGATTGTTGACGCTTTGCGAGAGATTATTGTCATTGGATTTTGTGCCATCTTTCTGTTTAAACTTGTTGTGGTTTGGGTTGTCTTATTTTACAATTGACCCTTCAATCCTTCTTTTAAAGTTGGTTTTGAGTCTATGAATTTCCTGAGTTGTTGTTTATCCATGAAGTTGTGTATCTTTTCTTCACATCTGAAAGTAAGTCTAGCTGGGTAAAGAATTCTTTGTGAGGCCTGCAGTTCATTGAGTCTTTTCACTATATCCCTCCATTGTTTTCGGCCTTGGAGTGTTTCATCTGAGAAGTCTGCTGTAAATCTCAGGGATGCTCCTTTGAATGTGATTTCCTTCTTTGATCTTGCTTCTTTCAGAATTCTATCTCTGTCTATGGTTTTTGTCATTTTAATAAGGATGTGTCTTCTCATCCATTGTTGGTGGGAATGCCGGCTGGTACAGCCTTTCTGGAAAACAATATGGACTTTCCTCCAAGACTAGAAATTGAACTCCCATTTGACCCAGCCATACCACTCCTGGGAATCTACTCTGGGAAACAAAAATACGCAGCGGAAACACCATCCCTACTTTTATGTTCATAGCAGCATTATTCACAATAGCCAGAATCTGGAAGCAACCAGAGTGCCCGAAAATCGATGACTGGATAAAGAAGCTTTGGTACATCTACACAATGGAATACTATGCAGCTGTTAGGAAAAATGAAGTTATAAAATTTGCCTATAAATGGATGGACATGGAGAAGATTATGTTGAGCGAAATTAGCCAGAAGGAGAGAGACAGATACAGAATGACTGCATTTATTTGCATGGCATAAATATATAGGTACATATTATGATACCAATATCCAAGGTCAAGTGAAACATATATCAGGAGGTCTTGTCAAAGGTGGAAATTATCACAAACATGTGGGAGTCAGAGTTTAGGTAAGACAGAAAATGGAACAGGGTGCTAATAATAGTCGAGGGTACTAATGCCAACCTAGAACTGAGCATTAAATAGAGGCAAAAGGATACACATGACAACCTTTTTAATGTATGTTCTGTAATCCATAGTCTGGAAGGGAAGGAAAAGAGAAAGAGAGAGAAAGGGAAAGAAATAAAGAACCTGCCATGGAGCAGGGCTGGGGAAGGGGAGGGAACCGGGGATGTTGGTGGTGGGAGATGGGCACTGGTGGAGGGACGGGTGCTGAAACACTGTATGACCAAAACCCAAACATGAACTTTTTAATTGTATATCTTTTTTATTTGTATATCTCACGGTGGTATAATAAAATATAAAAAATAAATAAATAAATAAAATAAAATAAAAAAAAATAAGGATGTGTCTTGGAGTATTCTTATTGGGGGTTTCTTTTAGCTGGTACCCTATGGGCCTCCTGTGTCTGGGAGCATGAGTTCTTCAGTTTGGGGAACTTCTCAGCAATGATGGCTTTCACAGTTTCTTCTTCATCATGGTTTTCTTCTTGCCCTTCTGTGACCCCAGTGATGCATATGTTGTTCCGCTTTGGCTTCATCCCGATTTTCTCTAGTAGTCTGTTCGTTGATTGTGAGTCTTTTTTTTCCATCTTCTGCTGTTGTCTAGAGAATCTCTGAAACTCTTCTTGGAGATCACTAATTTCTTTCTTCAGTAGCTGTTACTCTGCTTTGTAGGCCTTCCACTGTGTTTTTCAGTTCACTTATCTCATTTTTATTTATTTTATTTTTTATTTATTTATTTTTTTTTTGCTTTTTGGGTTACACCCGGCAAATGCTCAGGGTTACTACTGGCTCTGCACTCAGGAATTACTCCTGGCGTTGCTCGGGGGACCATATGGGATGCCGGGGGTTGAACCCAGGCCGCCTGGGCTGATCACGTGCAAGGCAAACGCCCTACCCACTGGGCTGTCGCTCCGGCCCTTACCTCATTTTTTAATATCTGTCACTTCTGCTTGTAGTTTGGTCTGAAATTTACTCAATTCTGCTCTCATGTCCTCTTGTATTTTGTTGACTTTTTATCCCATTGTTTCTTTGAGTTCCTTGTGCATCTTTAACAGTTCCTTCTGAAATTCCTTTTCAGAGAGTTTATATAGCTCATCGTTGTGCTTGATTCATCTGTATTAGTGACTTCAATCATTGAGTTTGAAGGAATTCTGCGTTGTTTTACCATAATGACTATCCTAGGTTGAAAATGTGTGTTCTGGGTGACTAGTCAGTAGTTAGTAGGTGCCTGAATTACTTTGCAGTAAGGGATGTATAGCAAAGAATGTAGGGGCAAATGCTCAGTGGTATATCAGGTAGATAGATATTACTTGCGCGGAAGTGCTAAGCGCATCCACGTGGTTTTGAATTTTGGGGTGTTGGTGTGTGGTCTGGAATCAAGGGGTAGGGTTGTAAGTAGTCTGGCGGAAGATATGAAACACCTGGGTGTGGCTTGGTCCCCTTCTCAAAGTTCCAGCCCTTGTACCTGGAACTGAGTGACTCGGGAGTGCCTGCAGTGCAAACACACCTGGTAGGGAGAGGGAGGCCTCAGGGGGTGGGGTTGGGAGTAGTTTGGTGGAAGATCCAAAGAAGCTGGGTGTGGCTTCCCAAATAACCTTTCTATGGGAGAAACCTCTCTATACATCTGGGTATGAGAGCCTCTGAATCTTGTCATGTGACCCCCCACCCCCTTCTCTCCTTGGAATCTCGGGCCCCCCATTCACTTTAAAATTACATCTACACGAACTGCTTCAAAATGCATAGATTTGTTCTTTTCTCCTATTAGTCTGTTAGCTTGACTGCATGACCAATCTGAGAAGAATCCATCGTGTGGGTGGAAATATATTTTCTAACCCTGTAGTTTTAGGCTAGACACTGGGAAATAAAAATAAACAAAACACAACCCATAATTTCTAGAGATTTAGAATATAGTGGAACAATATCCAAGCTTTAAAATTTGAGTATATCTGGCTATATCTGGATTTGATCTGATGTGCTTTAAATTCCTCTGATTCATACTTCATGGACAGACTCTGTAAACTCACTCTCAAGCCAGCCATGTTTTTCAGGGGAATCCTGGTAGGGAGCTACATAGCTGTTTCAGTAATAGTTAAACTCTTTTCTAGACACTCATTTCCTCCCTGACCACTGCTACAGATGTCCCAGGAGAAAGGAGCATCATTATCACAGGTATTTTAAGATAGAATATCATCCATCTTAAAACTAGGCAAGTAGTTCTGAAAAGTAGGTAACTAGTAGTAACATTAAGCAAACATAGGGAAGTTGGATAAGAGTAATTTTGGGGGAAAGTCAAGTGAATATTGTATGTTTTGAATTTAAGGTGTCTGCCGGAAAATAAATGGGGATGAAAAATGAGCATGAGTTCTCCTTTCCATCAGTATAAAATTACATACACTTAGGAATTTTCAGCATACAGGGACTGTTGAATTCCTCCTTTTATTGAGACTGTCTTGAAAGTATTTAGATTGTGTAGAGCAGAGAAATAGACCAAAAGTTCAGGCTTATTGCTAAAGACATGTTTTGGTGGATGACTGACTAGAGTGCAGGTAATGGGAACTTAAAGTACAGAGCTGAGAGGAACAATATAAGAGACAGAGGGCACAGGTCTACAAGATTGATTAACCAAAGACAGTGTGCAATATCTTCCCAGTTGTCAGTGACTATCCTTTCCACAAAAGGGGAAAAGATCTTAGAAAACTGAAACTTAGAGGACTTGATAAGAATCGGTGACTTCCGGTCTCATGCTTCAGACATCTTATTTATCCTTCCCAAATAAAATCAGACAAACCAAAGTAAATTTTAGGGGAAAGACAAATATTCAACTCATTGTACACAGAGCTGTGTGTAGCTCTGGCCACCTCCATCTCTGGTTTCACCTCCAAAATAGCCACTGCATTGACTGTTTGCTTTAGTTTTGGGCAGTTCCTGGCAAGTACTTGGAGACTAGTTCCTAGCTGTGTCCTCAGAAATTGCTCCCAGTGGTGCTTGGGAACTTGTAGTTCCCCGAAGGGAAATCAGGGACTCAAACATGTAAGGCAAATGCTCTACCACTGAGCAGCATCCCTGCCCTCTGCTGATTTTTTGTGATGACATTTTCTTGATATAATCTAAATATTACACTTTCTTTCGGTTATTTAAAAAATTTAAGAGGGACTTCTATTTGTGGTTTCCTAGGACTTGCTTTTAATTTTACTAGGTATTATTTTTTTAAACTTCACTTATATTTCTTGATGCACTGTATTTTGCTCCTGTATAATATTTTAGTTATTTTTCATTTCTTGCCCCATACCTGGCATTGCTCAGGGCCTCTTCCTGGCTCTGTGCTCAGGCATTGCACCTGGTTCTGTGCTCAGGGGTTGCTTAGGAGACCATGCAGTACTGGGATCAAACCCTGGATTTGCACATACAAAGCGTATGCTTCTTCCCAGTAAGATAGCTCTTTGCTCCCATTCCCTGCTATCAGACCATGAGCAGGAAAAAAATATCTGTATTTGTCAGTGGGCATTTGGGTTGAATCAACATTTTTTTTTACTATTATGAATAGTGATGTTCCACATGAATACACTGTGCTTGAGGAGACCATCCTACAGAATCAGTAGAGTATGCAGTGATAATAAATCAAAATTATCTAGGAATAGTTAATGCAATGAAGCTTCGTTTCTTGGTGGAGAGTCTCAGGGAACTTGACTGATGAATAGATGTCACACTGTTACGTGCGATTGTATCTTTAGGAATGGGAGACTTTCTTTGTCTCCCTTGGTGGGAAGAGGGATACTGCAGAACTACACAGGGCTTTTCAGTGCCTCATTTCCGAAGTGACAGGTGATTTATACCCACATTTCTTTTTACCTGAAGTGGCCATATGGCCAAACCTAATGAAAGAGAGGGAGGGGTGAGAACTGTCGGAAGCAGATGGAATGTTTGTGATTATCCCTGTCTCTGCCACTTAGGAGGAAAATTTCTGGGTTGTAGGTTTATGAATATTCAGCTTTATAAGCCAAAGCCAAATTGATTTCAAAAGTGGGGATGCAGATTTAAGCTTTCAATAGCCCTGTATAAGAAATATAATTTATTTTTTAAAAAGCCACTTATCGAGTAATTTCTTCCCAAATTCTTTCTTGTGACACATAATGTTTCATCTCTGCACTTCCATTAAAGTTAGTAGAGATGTTTTTGTGGCTATTTTTGATAAATAAATGCTTAGTTTAAACAAATGATATAGCAGATTTCTGATAATTTTATTTATCTATCCTACCATTATATCTGGTAATAACACCTTACCACACATAATAGAATCTTATCATGCATCTTTTTGGGGACATGTTTTCCCATTGACTGCAGTTATGATGACTATCTCAGTGTTTATATTTTCTTTCTTTTTGGTATTTGAAAGAACCTAAGGCAGCCTGTACAATTCATTATTTTCTACCTTTGCTATAGTGATTGGTTTTGGGTCTGACTATGACCTAAATGAGATAAGCAGAGACTTATAAACTTTTTCTTGGGGGTTGGTGGGGGATGGAGGGAGGAGAGAGACGAAAGAGAGAGAGAGACAGACAGACAGATATATATATAAGAGAGAGACTCTTCTTAAGTGATTGAGAATTGTAGATCCCACATATACCTGGAGCTGCCATTGGCTGTCTGCTCTAGATAATCTGCAGAACACTGTCTAAGAATAGGCCAATTTAGACAGTAAAGACAGGCCATGTCCAGGAGAGACACACACTAATACAACCTTGGCAGCATGGTTTCATCTCCTTGATTTACCTGGTTCTGAAGACTGTCTCTAAAATTCACAGCTATATGTGCTAAAAATTTCTGTTTTATTTAAGCTCATTTCAGTTGGAACAGCTGAGAATGCGAGTCAGCTAGTTAGAGGCAGAAATAAGGTCTGGACGTGGGTCTTCAATCTCTTGCTTGGATTCTCTCTTTCCACAAATCTCTGTGTTGACTCTTTGTTCTGCTCTGTTGGATTAAATATTGTCAGCTTCAGTTTTCCTATTGCTGTATTTCAGGAGGTAGAGATCTAAAAAACTTCAGTTGGAGAAGGGAGATTTCAAGAACCACTAGGAGGTTTCATTGTGAGTAATATGTCACAGTGCAAATTAATGTATTAGACAATTTTGTCATTGTTCCCAAGTCTAAAAATTAATTCTTGCATTGTATGGTCCATGGTTTTATAAAAGATACACATCCACCACCTTACACAGACTGGTGAGATTTTATCTTTGTACTTACCTCAAACTGACAAATAGTTAATTAGACCTACAAAGCATTTTCTAACATAGACAGTTTTGAACTTGATATTTTTACCTGTGGAAAGAGGAATCCCAGAGAATTCATGGGTCTGAACACTAAACAAATCCAGAGCCCTCTCCAATGTTTCCACTGCCAAGTCAGCTCTGAGGCTAATTAATCAAAACAAATTTACAATTAATCCCGCAAAAAAAGCACTAATTACTATGCTTGGCAGG